>JAZKJV010005225.1:600000-805413 GCA_037367405.1 Ottelia alismoides
TGCCAGAATATC
This sequence comes from Ottelia alismoides, assembly GCA_037367405.1. Lineage (NCBI taxonomy): Eukaryota > Viridiplantae > Streptophyta > Magnoliopsida > Alismatales > Hydrocharitaceae > Ottelia > Ottelia alismoides. Next base: position 600,013 of record JAZKJV010005225.1, read on the forward strand.
TTCATTGATTTTATAAGGATTAATTAGCAATTGTGATCATCATCGACATATCACTTCCAAAGTACATCCGATGAGATCAAGACTATAGAGACATATAAACCCTAGGGTTGTAGTCCTATTATCTATTTAATTGTCATTCCTCAATATTATGAGGAAACTTGCACATTGCAACCACATACATTATGTGTATAATGCAAGTACAATATCTGGATCATGAGTCCAATCTATGATATTTTACTGGTTATTATTGAGTATATTATTGAGTGGGTTTAATGAAGGATTATCTGAAATAAGAAATTTGCATAAATATATAAATATATATTTTACACATTTTACTTTGATTTAGGAATTTTTATATCAAAGTTGTCTTGCCTTGTCAACACTGAAAGTTCATCCCCTTAATCACTTTCAATGTAAGAGATATACTTACCATTATATCTCAGCAAGATCTGCGATCTCCTTCCTTATCTTCGTTACATCCCAATAATATGAGAATCTGCAACTCCGATAAAAAGAAGCGGGAACACATTCCGCCTTGCAAGTCCAACTTGCATCTCCCAATTCGGTCTTTAACACCCGGGCCCACCACCCCTAAGGCGATGTTGACCCGTCATTAACTGAACCAACCGTCAACAAGAATAGTACTCACTATACGCAATCCAATATCGCCTCAATAATATGAGGATCCGATAATGGGGTCACTACGTATACGGCCTTACTCTTTCGAGAAGCAAAGAGCCCGATCCAGATGCGCTTGTATATAGGAGATATCACTTCGGACAGGCGTCTCCCACATGCAATCCCTGACGACGGAACTCTTCACCTTGACGGGAGATCATGGATGTCACTTATGTGATCCTCCATCTCATATTCAAATTTTTAAAATATCATGAATCACATTCATATAATTAATTCTTCCAAGGGAAATAATAACTCTATTCATAATAGAGTGTCTCAATTGGACATAATCAATTTAATCATATTAAATTAATTATCAATCCAATTCGATCAATCAAACTTGATTATTTTTACTTGAATATATATATGGTAATATCTCAAAATACGTGTTAATTCGAATTTTAATAATTAGAAAAATACACCTTGATTTTCTCCGGCATTATACAGTCCCTACCCACTGTCATGGCCAATACCGACGAGAGTGGGACACCACATACATTGCAACCCGCAACCCCAATGCTCTCCGACTAGACACCATATCCACCTCGGGAAAGCATAATGCCAGATATATCAATTTGTACTTGAGATGATCATCGGTTTTTCAATCGAAATTATACCATATAGTAATAATCAAAACATTTTTGATTACAAGGAAATTTGCTACACAAATTCCCAATCCTATTCAAGCATCAAGTTTGAAGATTGTGTTTCCAATTATGATTTGGATCACATCCAATCAATTTATTGGTTGAGACCAAGTCAATTAGGCAAATAATCATCTTCCAATATTTCACAAATATTTTTCATGATTATCACACGAAATTAACAATTAATTTCACTAATTGACAATCACTTGGTTCTAGATTAGGACTGTAATTTTAGTAGTGACCCCTACTCACTAAAATTATTATATCTCAATCAATTTAAATCCAAATTAGGTAAACTCAATTTTAATAGATTGCTAACTTGATTTAGGACATAATCCAAGTGGTGTTTCACGCATTTCGAGGCAGATCATAATATTAATTAACTCTTTAATCATGTTAAGATCTGCAGTTCCCGCAACAATGCATACATGCTCATTAAATCAACCATATCTTGAGCATACGAAATCCGATTTACGCAAACTCAGATCCTATGGTTTCCTTATTTAATATGGAACAAAATCCAAGTAAATAATTCGTGCTTAACTATTTTAAACATGGCCGAAATTATTTACTAAACAGATCTGCAAAATCAAATGCGATAAAAACTTTCGCGACCTTAACGAACCCAAATCGCCCTCGGTTTTCGAATCATATTCGAAACTGTCGACCTAAGGCTCTGATACTACTTGAAGGATATGGTATAATCCTCAAGCGCATCACGGAAGCGTGATCGTCGTATCGGATACAACGAAGAACGACTAGTCGCACAATGCAGCGGAAATTAAAATTTTTTATGCGACGAAACCACATGATCCAAGAACACTTCTCGGATCATTTCGTCTAAACCACAAACAAGTATTAGGGTTACCTCTTGAAGCGTGGTTACGATCGAGTCTAATCAAAGAGACCTCCTGTCTCAAGACCGATCCGACTGAGGAGATGCTTGCGAGCGCGGGGATGAACCGCGTGCTTCTCGCAATCCATGTTGATGATCCAAGCGGCGAATATCCTGATCTCGACACACGAGATCCGATGTCTTCTTCACAAGCGGGGCGCACCGAAGGAGACGGAGATCCACGAGCAAACCATCGGGCAGCATAACGACGATGTCGCGGCAATGGAGAATCTCTCTAGGACATCCATGGTGGACGGCCATGAGAGGGAGAGAGAGAGAGAGAGAGAGAAAGAGAGAGAGAGAGAGAGAGAGATTTGTTGTCTCAACTATTGTGTGTAAAGAAGAGCAAAGGGGTGCCTCTCCTTTTATAGCTTTTGGGATCCATGGATCTCAATCCATGGGACAACACAAATCCAATGGCTCTCATTGATTGTGTTTCTTTTAATGGTAAAGATTTGTGTTGGTAAAACCAACAACAATTAGTTTAATTTAGATTAAGTATATATTGATAAATCAACACAATTTAATTACCAAATTAAATCAAGATCTCTTAGAGATCATAGGAGAGAGAGTGCCTCCTTCCATGTTGGAAGGAGGGGATGGCCACACATTCCTAATAGGAGTGGTGGCCGTCCACTCCATATACATGGAAGGTGGCTCTCATCTCTTTAATGTAATCTCCAAGATTATGCAACAACTTTTGTTGCAAATTGTTCTACAAAAATAATTCACAATTATTTTGTAGACATTGCAATCTTGCCATTAAAAATTTGTGAATCACATTCACAACCCAAAATAAAAAGTAAATTACATTTTCAATTTAATGTCCAATGTGAATCCAATTCATATTAACATTTAATTAATAAATGTAAATTATAAAAATCTCTCTCTTATATATTATAAATCACATTTATAATATATATGACTAATATGGATATTGCTATCCACATTATTCATATCCATGTAAATTAAATCATATTTAATCACCTTGGATCTCATTTCTCTTGTTCTCAAGTAATATGAATCATATTCATATTTCTTACATCTTGATAATTAAATCACATTTAATTATCTTAGATAACTCTCTTTATAATATGAATCAAATTCATATTATTCATGATAATTAAATCACATTTAATTATCCATTTTCTCAATGCTTGGATACATATATCAACAATAGAATTATCCATGAACTCCTTCAAGGATAATGCGCTTTCTCCGCAGATACTTGGAGATGCGTGCCTATATCAAGACAGCATACGATATAGGACATTGGTTGTCTCGATCTCGTTATGTCAACTCTTAGACCTTACTAATCTAACACCTCCGAATCCCTATTCCTATGCAGAGGACCTGCATCAAGAGGTTGGTCAAATATCAGCCCTTAGAAATAAGGATTGCCATCTCCTACTCAGGCTGGAGATCATCTCTTAACAATCATTTGACGGTGCTTGATGAGTCCTCAATCTAACTCTTTAGATATTCATCCAAGAACCATCCTCTATGATTCAATTAGTTGAATCAACAGCTGTATGATCATCAAGATGGCCATGGTACGTAACCCTAATTGTACTAAGGGAACTATTATACAAATTATTCATTCTTCATTTCAGATCAGGGAATGATATGTGCAATAACATTTATTGCATAATGGCCCGTCGTGGGCTCGCATTTCCAACAATCTCCCACTAGCCCAAAGAGCCATTAATGGGCTAATAATTTAAACCCGCACTCATGTGACAATCATAGGCTATTTAGAAAATAGCTAGGTAAGCTGATCAGTCACTCTATTCCCGCGAGACTATGCCAAGTCCTTTTACGGAACTTGCATATCCCCAGTAACAGTGCTCGCATCTAATGCGAATGTTGCATCTTATGCAATCAATACTCAATCTTGTTAAAAACTATAGTGTCCTTGACACTACGGCTTAACAACTATCATAACCAGTATTTCCATAATCCTTGTCAGAATACCCTTATTCCTAGAGATCACTATCTCTTAAGGTATCTATAGTTAAGACCTTTTAGATCTCTATCTATAAAGTCTTAAGCTTTGAAGATAAGACTTTGCGATCACTATCTCAAAAATCTTGTCATCTATGAAGATTTGTTATTACTGCAACCAAGTGTTTTATTTCCATAGTAGGATTAGTAACAGTTTACTACTCCAACTGCATGGCAGCCATCTGGCTTTTGTACACGTCCAGTACACACCCGGCTTCTCAGAACTGATGCTCAAGGGCAAGTAGTTCTAGCATTCACTTCCTCAACTCTTTGAGGTGCTGTCCCTTTAGATAGTCGGTACCATATTTTAAGGGATGGAAGCCATTCTTGGAATTTTTCCATAAAATGGAATATGTCCAAGATGTACTATTAATGTGACAGTCCCAGTACCCTCTTCTCTTTACTCCTGAACTGACAGGGCGATTGTATTGTTCCACGTATAGTGACTTGGATATTGAGATTATATCTCAAATCCAGATCGCGGGCCTCCCATAGATGCTTCATTAAATCAAGACCGCAAATCTAATCTTCTTATTGCATCTGAATCACATTCAGATCAATGTCCAACATTTGGACCAAGATTAGATCACTTCTCTACTGAGAGGAGTCAATAAAATCCAGACCTGTTTCATCACTCCCTAGGAATGGAAGCGTCATGGTTATACAATCGTTTATGATCACATCACCCTCAGGTATTCCCAATACCTGTACATCCTGCATACTGGAAGACTCAGATTAAACCTGAAGTATTTGATCAACTTATACTGTCTACTTCATGGTTTTATCAGTAAGTTTCTCATTCGATCATTGGGAGTTGGCATCGATCATATACTTTCCAAAAGCATATATCATACCTAGGTCTTGATCATATACTTTCCAAAAGTATATATCAAACCTACAAATTCAGTCAAGCTTCCAAAGCGAGACGACCGTGCACGGAATTTGATTCTTCCCAATATCTCATGAGTGAGCTCATGTCTTCCAGTTCAATAAATGAACCTGTATGATCCCTTTGAGAGATCGTATTACTCGTATGCCCTTATATGCACACCAGCGCACCGGTGTATAGACCTTGGTTAGGTCATCAACCTATTGGTCTGCCAAATGCACATACTCAGACATATAGCAACACATCTGTCTCCATTCAGAGGATGCGTGCCTGTATCGTGACAACATATGATATAGGACTTCGGTTATCTCGATCTCGTTAAGTCAACTCTTTGACCTAACTAATCTGACACCTCCGAATCTCTATTCCTATGCAGAGGATCCGCATCAAGAGGTTGGTCAGGTATCAGCCTTTAGAGATAAGGATTGCCATCTCCTACTCAGGCTGGTGATCATCTCTTAACAATCATTTGACGGTGCTTAATGAGTCCTCAATCTAACCCTTTAGATATTCATCCGAGCATCACCCTCTATGATTTAATTAGTTGAATCAACAACTGTATGATCATCAAGATGGCCATGGTACATAACCCTAATTGTACTAAGGGACCTATTATGCAAATTATGTATTCTTCATATCAGATTAGGGAATGATATTTGCAATAACATTTATTGCAAAATGGCTCGTCGTGGGCTCGCATTTCCAACACATCAATCTGCTAATATCCATTCGTTCATCATGTGTTGTAGATGGTCTATATCGTAAGATCCACCTGCTCACAAGATTGAACAATGGCCAAGAAACTTAAAAGCATTATTAAGGTGCAACTAACGAAATATTCTACTTAAGACATCACGTCATGTTCTCAGTGGAAATGTTCGTTACGAGTAAGAGTAATGTAGAGGAAATCATAGTCGGTGAGGAGTGGTCAACGCGAAATGGTCCTTTCTATCCATTCGTTCAACTTTGTTGGGTCCCCACGAACAAGCATGTATACGTTACGCCTACTTGGTGTAGCCAACGTCTCTGCAATCTTCTCAAACTACTCTACGTCCAGGTCAGGCCGAATTGCGCTTATTTCAACGTATGCTACATGGGCAACTTCATCAGGGCCACTCTTCGACTCAGTTATCTTCTTCGACAAGGACATCAAAAAATTCTCCAGCAGCTCCTCACCTACTTGAGACCTGGAGCTTCCACTCCTTGACTTCTTGCTATTGGTCCCTCCGCCGCATGCACTTCTCTTCCTACATGACGGTTTGGTGGTCAACTCCTCGTTGTCGTGCGCCTTGTCTTCAGGTTCTGGCATATACTCGTCGAGGTCCTTGTCAAAGTTAAGCTCCCTTTGGCTTGAATGAGGGTGTGAGGTAGATGCTCCCATTGTTGGATAGACGTTACATGGCCGAGAAGAGGTGGCATGCACCCTAGTGGCAGTGTCCTTACTGAGAAACCTCTGAATGTCACCGAAGAGCAAGAAGGGTTTGTTGCGATATTTGTGGTATCTATCTGCAAGCTATAACAAATAGGATAATAAGATAACTAAAACTATCAAACATCATTTGATCGTCAGCTCAGGTATCTTACTGATAACGTGGCATTTTGCGAGGGTCAAAATGTAGTGTCGCTGAGGCGACCGCTCACAAAACACCAGTTGATCAGCAATTAACCCACAATAAAAGAATGAATTAATTAAGTCCCAAAAGTGTGAATCAATATTTATTACTCTATCACAAAATGCACAGTGAATAAGTATGTAGAGGTCGAACCACAGAGAGCAATGCAAAAATGAAGTAGCCTATGATGTGTATGCACAACAGAGTCATCCTTGTGTGAGCCTATTTTTGTGGGTTTTATTATTTATTTATTTATTTTATAATATATACTTATATATATTCATGTACTATATATATATGATTTATAGGATATAAATATATATAAAGATATATATCAATAGAGGGTATGTATAAAGCATATAATACATACATTATTTACACACACACACACACACACACACATATATATATATTATATTTTTTAATTTAATTTTTAGATTTTTATACATTAAGAAATATGTATATATATGTATATTTTTTTAATTTCCTTTTTCAATAAGGGAATATATATATATATAGATAATGTAGAGAGAGGGGTCATACAATATTTCTGAAAATATACAAAAATAGTCAAAAATTCATAAATAAAGTATTTTTGGTATTTTCATGGGTTTTTACTGTTTTTGTGATTTTTGGCCATTTTTCAACAGATTTTTGGTATTTTTAAATACTGAAATAAAGCAAAACAGTGGAGTAGCTACTGGCTGGGGGTAAAATGGTAATTAAAAATATCATACAGCCACAAACTTTTTCCAAACCATTTTTAAAGTAAAGAGGGTAAAATATAGAAGCTATAGAACTTGAAATTGAAATTTTTGGGGTTTTCTATAATTTTTTATATTTTTTTAGAAGTTTTTGAGTAGAATTTTTAAAGCATGTTTTTGATTTTTAATAAATGCAAAAATGCAACAAAATAAAAAACTAAAAATATGGCGTGCAAAAGGAAGCTAACAGGAGCTTATATCCATTTTTGCAAAATTTTTCAAGTTAATATGAGGCATGAAATAAATGGACAAAGCATACAAAAATATATGGCCTAGTAGGGGCATTTTTGCAAATATAAATAAAGTCAGGGGCTTCTGTGCAAAAATACCAAAAATATAAAATGTGGCTTGCAAATTTAAGCGCTAAAGTGAAATACAAAACCCGCCAGGGACACCAGCGCAAAATACCCATCACGTGGGACTACACGTGATCCGCACCCACAGGTACCAAAAAGCAATTTCAGAATGTCCAAGGGCTTTCATGCAATTTTTCACGAAAATATTACACTTGAATTTTTATTTTATGGACTAAAGGCAAATATACAGACCTACATGGGTGCTTGTGCAATTTAGCTACCTCACGTGGGGGTACACGTGAGGTGACGCGGACTGGACCTCATAGCCATTTCATGAAGATACAGGGGGTCCATGCAAAATTTACACGATAGAATAAACCGCAACTTTTATTTACAGGGTTAAACAAATACCAAACATCCGGGGCTAAATGAGAAATTTGCCCCTTATTTAGGCGCTGACGGACGGCGATGAAGGCTTCACTTGGACACGCATCGCCCATCCGACGGCGGGTACCGGTTCGCCGATGAAGGGTTGAGATTAGATGCGCCTCACGGATTTGATGGTCAGTGCAGGGCTTCATCGGATAGCTCTCGTTCCATCTGGGACGCTCCTCCTGATCGGACGACGAGGAAGGCATCTGGAGGAACAGGGAAGCAGCTCACCCCCGGCGAGCTTTAATTGTGGAGCGTGGGCTCCTCCGGGCTCCTTCTTCGCATCTGGGATGCTCTGCTCGTAGCTGAAGGCTTTCCGCGTCTGCCGGCGGTCCTCTCATGGCTCCTGGAGGTCCAAGGAGCTCGGACAAGGTCGATGAAGGTCGGGACCTCCAGGAGCCTCTTCCTGATTCCAATCGAGCCTAAATGGGCTCCTTTCGTCTTCTCACCTGCACAGGAAGAACCGGGGAAACGAGGGCTATCTCCTCGACCCCGGGTTTTGAAGCTCTGGCGCAAAATGCGGTTGGGCAGAGGAGCTCCGGCGATAGGCGGAGGTAGAGCTCCGATTCGCAAAGACCAGAGGTCCTTGGTTGAACAAAGATGAGAGATAGATCGAGAATGCGATGGGGAACGAAGTGGGGTGAACGTGGCGGTCGGAAACGGTCGAGATCACGGTGAAGAAGTCGCCAGAGCGGAGCTCCGACGAACTTCGATTTTTCGATTTTAAGTTACGCTAATTAACTAAAGACTAAACTAAGAACATGAATGAAAAGCTAACACTAAAATCTACCTAAAATGCGATAAAGGGCAGCTCTTATACCTGGGGCCACCAGGGAGCAGGACGGACGCCGGAGCTCCGCCGCTTCAAAACTTTCCCTCCTCCGACTGATTCAAGTCGCTGCGATGCTCCCCCTGTCACGAGGAACCTCTCTAGGATCGAATACAAGGCTTTTGGGTGGATGAAATTGGCCAAATTTGAGAAGGGGGGCGAAGCTTCTTATCTATAGACATTGGCATGGACCCCTATTGACCGGCGTTTATTGATCAATCCAATGAGCATCATGTTGATCTAAGATATCAGTGGGCATCAGCGATCATCAGGGATGATTTCTTGTGAAGAACGCGAGTGCGATAGATGGACGAGATGGCCGTAAAAAAGGGAAGAAATCCGGGGAAAAGACAGTTCTGCGATGCCAGGTCCTGGATGGGACAGTTGACCGGGCGGTCAACAAAGGCTGGCGCCCCATTGGACCACCTCAGCCGCTAGAGGACAAAATAGGGCATTTTATGCGAAAATGATTTATTTGACCTCATAAATGATTTTATTAATTTTTTCTTATAAAATAAAAAATGTGTATAAATTCATGTAATATTTATTTATGATTTTTATTTAATTTTTTTAAGTGTTTTATTATAGTTTTATTTTAATAATGTGTATATGCATGTAATTACATGTATTTTGTGTATTTTATTTTTATTTTATTTATTTTATTTAATTATTTTATTGTATTATTTTATAAATTTATAATTTATTTTTGTGAGTGTGAGGGTATTTTTATTTAATTTTTATGAGTTTATTTTCATATTTGAATAAATAGGTATATGTATATGTATGTATACTTATAGGTCTTTTACCTATATATTATATATACTTTATTTATTTAATGTATTTTCTTGGTTTTTATTTTAGATGTGTATTTTTAGTAAGTTATATGTAATATTTAAAATATTATAAAAATATGAAAGAATTAAAGAATGTTTTCCTTCTTTATTTAGATATATACTTAACATAGGTATTATGCCTATTATCTTGCATAGACTTATTTTATTTTATAAATCCTTTTTAGTTTTATTATAATCTCAATATGTACATGTATTATAAACATTATTTACAGAATTCTAAAAATAGAATTTGATAAAAATAATGGACAATGAATAAATTGAATATTTTAATCAGGCAGATTGCACAATGAAGGCCAAAAATCTAACTTTTGCATATGGACTCCAAAAATTATGAAACCAAGTTTATTAAATAGTTCTTGGAAAGCTATATACAATTAAAGGTGAGTTTGGGTGATTTGGAGTCTTTATTTGCAAGATATGGGTCTGTGTAGTTGAGATTTTGGCTTTTTATTATGTGTATAAAATGTACACTGAGTATTATTTTTACACAAACTCAATTTTGTATTTTTATTTACATTGTTATCTACAACTTTCATGTACAAAGTTTCTTTATTTGACGAATGAATAATTATGTACAAAATAGGTGTCAAAAAATGCATAAATAAATGCATGAATAAATGAGGTATTTATTGTACACTGGTCCTTATCTCCCCCTACTTTATTCCTTGTCGACCAATTCCATGCTGGCCTTGGTCTCGGGGTTAGGGTCATAAAATATTTGCAATATTTTACTCCTTTTTCTTTTCTTCTCTTTATTCTATAATTTTGGCATTAAAAACCTTATTTAATATTCAATAAATACAATAAATAATGAATGCTATTATGTACAAATTGATGTTATTTACATGCATTTGCTGGGGTTTTTGAGGCCAAAATGATAGAATAAAGGTGATGAAATGGAGATTCATCACCCCCTATACTTGCCTTTGCTAGTCCCTAGCAAATACTTATGCAATAAGTACAAAAAGAATAAAGAAAAGAAAAAGAGAATTAAAGAAGGATAGAGTGAATAGGGGTGCTCTCAGTGCAATGTATGCCTTTATAAAATCTGAATTTAGAGCTCCTGTCAGACCTTGGGTGTAGATGTGTGTGGAACATAGTCGGGAACCAAATTTAAAACACAACAGCCTTCGATAGTCACAGAACTCGGTTCAACTCACCTCAATAGCCTGGTCAGAACTAGCTTACTTCATACGCAAACCCTTATGACTATGAAGCTGACTTGTTCAGTGTAAGTGATAGTGGCTCTCCCCAACTAAAATGACAAAGGAACTGACTTCTCCAGAATGACAACCCAATGATTCCCCAATCCATCCCTCTACCATCAAGGAGCGGGGTATTCCCTTCTAAGTTCAAGTGGCATCCGACTCAAGAGGAGGAGGAGGGGGAGAAGAATGGACGGTAACCAGTGTAGTTACCTATCCTGGGATGCAAGACCAGTGTAGTCAAGTCATCCAGCTGCAGGCTCACATGGTATAACTTTGATGCTCAAGCTTGCTTATTTTCTATACAACATATATACATACTCCGGCAGGCATTTTTATTTTTATTTATTTACAAGCCTGCCCACTTTTTTTTCAATATACTCTTTACAGCAGCATTTACATAAGGACTTTTTTTCTCTTGAGCTAGAAGACTATCCCTCTTTTGAAGCTTTATCGCAACCCACACTCTCCTGTCATTCGACTTCATTGAAACTGGACCAGGTTGGGGTGCACTTCCCTCCCTAGACGAGGACGAATGTTTCCACCCGTGTGCGTCTCAGACCGGCAAATCCAACCCCCTCACCACTCCAACCGAGTTGAGCCAAGTGAAAGGTGCAAGTGTCCAAGTTAGGTCACGGTCAGCAAGAGTCATGCGTGTGTCTCGAAAAGTTCTAGTTAGTCAGTTGAGGTGACTTGAACCCAGCCCTAATTTCTCAAAGAATTAAGTCTGCATAGACCTGAAGTATCTTACACCTAGTTCCCGTAAGGTTCCAGTGCAGTTAGGTGCGGTAAGGTCTAAACAAGCTCCAATTTGAGACTTTATTGGACTGATTCAATCATCAATCTCACTCAAAAAGAATATGAATGGTATGCTCATGCTATGCACAATGAATGATGCAAATTTTCACAAAGAATTTACAAAAATCAAAGAATCTTTTTACAAAAAGATTTTTTTGCAAGTAAAAAGCTTGACACATACAAAAGGTACACACAATTATTTACACGGGCGTGCCGCCTTATTTTCAGAATATATGGATTTATAAAGACTTTACAGGTTTTAATGAAGTAGTTTATTCAGATTGTTTATGTATTTTATTTACGATTTTCAAGTATTTGTAATGATGCCTTTGTTCCTCAGGTCTAGTTTGAAAATAATTTTGCAAACTATAGTACACGATAATTTTTGCAATCATTTACACACATTTGAAAACTATTTTTACAAAGATTTTTCACACTATATATATACATTTTCCACAATAATTTTGACAAACATTTTTCAAAACATTTGCACATAAGTTTTTTTTCAACTCCTTTATTCCACACAAAGAGAAAGTTTTTCAATCCAAACAATTTTACACATGTTGAAAACATTTCACAGCAATTTTTTCAAACGGTTCACACTATTTTTTTTCAAATCACATGTATAGGTATTTAACCTGATTTATTAATCAGTAAATACAAAGAAAAACTTTATTTGCTGTACAACAGGGTTTTGGCTTTTATAATCTTTATTTGGGATTATTGCTTATTTTTGTGTGAGAGATTTTTGTGCAGACTCCTCAGACTTACTCGAGAATTATTTTCAAAAGATTTTAGAAAACTATAGTCCAAACTAATTTGACAAACATGTTCACGTATTTGAAGATAATTTTACAAAGGTTTTTCATACAGGATAGATAGATTTTCAGAGCAATTTGACAAACAAATTTTCGAATCATTTGCACACTGATTTTCACATATTTTTATTTCACTCAAAGAAAAGAAATTTTACAAACGAAACTTATTTTGCAAAGGTTGAATACTTGTACACACTATTGTTCAAGAAAATTTTCAAAAGATTTTTCAAAGAGAATATTTTGCACAAAACGCTTTTCCTGACTTATTAATCAGTACAAGTACACAGAGTCTGAGGAACTCACAATCATCTTTTATTATTATAGAGTTACTTATTACTTTTTAGATTGATTTGATGTTTTTTTTATTTTTCAGTATGAGTTATGGCTTATAGTATATACATGGTATATACGACCCCCCTATACTTAGCTTGAGCTATGTCCTCATAGATCGAAGAGAAAAGAGAAGACATAACTCGTACTGAGTATAGACAAGTGTAAAGAATATATGGGAATGAATGAATGAATGAGAAGTTGACCGTCCCCCCTATATTTAGGATCAAATAATCCTAAGTATAGCAGACTGTACACAAAGCAGGGAGGGTCAAGGGCGGGAATACACAGATCGTACTCAGATTGTCTCCCCCTATACTTAGGGTAAGATACTCCTAAGTATAGACAAGAAGAGGAGACAATGGAGAGGATCGAAATGAAATGAAAAACTCGGGGTGCACATCCCCCTATACTTAGGACAAAGTATGTCGTAAGTATAGAAAACTATCTACAAGGGCGGCACCTTTTAGATACAAAAAGAAGATAGAAAAGGAAAAGAAGAAAAGAAGAAATGAAGAAAATCAGATAAACAGTTTTTGGAGTACATTGTCTGAATCTTCTGATGTTGTCACTGTTGTGGATATGTCATCATGTGCACGAGCTGAATGAAGTCTACAACGGCCAAGAATGTATCTGGTTCGAGGTAAGGCTTCAGGAGTTGGCCGTTGACGACGAATGGCTGTGCGTCAAGGGACAATTCTGATATGGCAATACTTCCATTGTCACGCACTTCACAAACTCGAAATGGCCCTGTCCACTTACTCTTCAATTTGACCGGGAATATCCGTAACTTTGCATCAAATAACCACACCTTCTGTCCTATATCAAAGGTCTTTCGTCTGATGTGCCGGTCATGCCAGCGTTTCACCTTCTCTTTGTACATCAATGTGTTATCGTATGCATAGTCTCAGAACTCCAAGAGTCTGTTCAGATCATCCTTTCTTTTCTGACCACTTTTGCGTGAGTCCAAATTGCAACTGTTGACTGCCCATAAAGACTTGTGAATTAATTCAACTGGCAGGTGGCACGGCTTCCCATATACAAGACGATAGGGCGACATACCTAAGGGAGACTTGTAGGCGGTTCTGTAAGCCCATAAGACCGAGTCCAAGAGTTGGGACCAGTCTTTCCTGTTTGGCCTGACAAGTTTCTGCAGGATAGTCTTGATTTCTCTGTTTGATAATTCTGCCATGCCATTGGTCTGAGGATGGTAAGGAGATGCGACACGATGATCGATGTCGTACTCCTTCATCAGTTTCTTGACCTCTTTATTAATGAAATGGCTACCCCCGTCTGATATGAGAATTTTCGGTATCCCGAACCGCGAGATGATGTTCTTCTTTAGGAATTGGCATACTGTTCGGCTGTCGGCGGCTTCAGCAGGGATAGCTTCAACCCAACGACACACGTAATCGACGGCAAGAAGGATGTGTTGAAATCCTTGACTGTTAGGGAAAGGTCCCATGAAGTCAATGCCCATGCATCGAACACGTCTGCTATCTGAATGATTTTCAGGGGCATCGAATCTTTTGCAGTGAGTGTACCTTTCAATCTCTGACAGTCAATACATCGCTTGATAAATTCTGCAGCATCCTTAAATAATGTGGGCCACCAGAAGCCACACTGAAGTACTTTGGCTGCCGTACGATCTCCAGAGTGATGTCCACCAGATTCGAGCGAGTGACAATGCTCGAGGACACTAGATTGCTCCTCATGAGGGATGCACATGCGCCAAATGCAATCCGCTCCTTCCCTGAATAAAAGAGGATCCTCCCACTGATAGAATTGGATGGTCGACATGAATTTGTTCTTTTGATTTTTCGTCCAATCTGCTGGTGTTACTCAAATCACCCAAACTCACCTTTAATTGTATATATTTTTGCAAACTATAGTACACGATAATTTTTGCAATCATTTACACACATTTGAAAACTATTTTTGCAAAGATTTTGCACACTATATATATATACATTTTCCACAATAATTTTGACAAACATTTTTCAAAACATTTGCACATAAGTTTTTTTCAACTCCTTTATTCCACACAAAGAGAAAGTTTTTCAATCCAAACAATTTTACACATGTTGAAAACATTTCACAGCAAATTTTTCAAACGGTTCACTCTATTTTTTTTCAAATCACATGTATAGGTATTTAACCTGATTTATTAATCAGTAAATACAAAGAAAAACTGTATTTGTTGTACAACAGGGTTTTGGCTTTTATAATCTTTATTTGGGATTATTGCTTATTTTTGTGTGAGAGATTTTTGTGCAGACTCCTCAGACTTACTCGAGAATTATTTTCAAAAGATTTTAGAAAACTATAGTCCAAACTAATTTGACAAACATGTTCACGTATTTGAAGATAATTTTACAAAGGTTTTTCATACAGGATAGATAGATTTTCAGAGCAATTTGACAAACAAATTTTCGAATCATTTGCACACTGATTTTCACATATTTTTATTTCACTCAAAGAAAAGAAATTTTACAAACGAAACTTATTTTGCAAAGGTTGAATACTTGTACACACTATTGTTCAAGAAAATTTTCAAAAGATTTTTCAAAGAGAATATTATGCACAAAACACTTTTCCTGACTTATTAATCAGTACAAGTACACAGAGTCTGAGGAACTCACAATCATCTTTTATTATTATAGAGTTACTTATTACTTTTTAGATTGATTTGATGTTTTTTTTATTTTTCAGTATGAGTTATGGCTTATAGTATAAACATGGTATATACGACCCCCCTATACTTAGCTTGAGCTATGTCCTCATAGATCGAAGAGAAAAGAGAATACATAACTCGTACTGAGTATAGACAAGTCTAAAGAATATATGTAAATGAATGAATGAATGAGAAGTTGACCGTCCCCCCTATACTTAGGATCAAATAATCCTAAGTATAGCAGACTGTACACAAAGCAGGGAGGGTCAAGGGCGGGAATACACAGATCGTACTCAGATTGTCTCCCCCTATACTTAGGGTAAGATACTCTTAAGTATAGACAAGAAGAGGAGACAATGGAGAGGATCGAAATGAAATGAAAAACTCGGGGTGCACATCCCCCTATACTTAGGACAAAGTATGTCGTAAGTATAGAAAACTAGGGTGGTACCTTTTAGATACAAAAAGAAGATAGAAAAGGAAAAGAAGAAAAGAAGAAATGAAGAAAATCAGATAAACAGTTTTTGCAGTACATTGTCTGAATCTTCTGATGTTGTCACTGTTGTGGATATGTCATCATGGTGCACGAGCTGAATGAAGTCTACAACGGCCAAGAATGTATCTGGTTCGAGGTAAGGCTTCAGGAGTTGGCCGTTGACGACGAATGGCTGTGCGTCAAGGGACAATTCTGATATGGCAATACTTCCATTGTTATGCACTTCACAAACTCGAAATGGCCCTGTCCACTTACTCTTCAATTTGACCGGGAATATCCGTAACTTTGCATCAAATAACCACACCTTCTGTCCTATATCAAAGGTCTTTCGTCTGATGTGCCGGTCATGCCAGCGTTTCACCTTCTCTTTGTACATCAATGTGTTATCGTATGCATAGTCTCGGAACTCCAAGAGTCTGTTCAGATCATCCTTTCTTTTCTGACCACTTTTGCGTGAGTCCAAATTGCAACTGTTGACTTCCCATAAAGACTTGTGAATTAATTCAACTGGCAGATGGCACGGCTTCCCATATACAAGACGATAGGGTGACATGCCCAAGGGAGACTTGTAGGCGGTTCTGTAAGCACATAAGACCGAGTCCAAGAGTTGGGACCAGTCTTTCCTGTTTGGCCTGACAAGTTTCTGCAGGATAGTCTTGATTTCTCTGTTTGATAATTCTGTCATGCCATTGGTCTGAGGATGGTAAGGAGATGCGACACGATGATCGATGTCGTACTCCTTCATCAGTTTCTTGACCTCTTTATTAAAGAAATGGCTACCCCCGTCTGATATGAGAATTTTTGGTATCCCGAACCGCGAGATGATGTTCTTCTTCAGGAATTGGCATACTGTTCGGCTGTCGGCGGCTTCAGCAGGGATAGCTTCAACCCAACGACTCACGTAATCGACGGCAAGAAGGATGTGCTGAAATCCTTGACTGTTAGGGAAAGGTCCCATGAAGTCAATGCCCATGCATCGAACACGTCTGCTATCTGAATGATTTTCAGGGGCATCGAATCTTTTGCAGTGAGTGTACCTTTCAATCTCTGACAGTCAACACATCGCTTGACAAATTCTGCAGCATCCTTAAATAATGTGGGCCACCAGAAGCCACACTGAAGTACTTTGGCTGCCGTACGATCTCCAGAGTGATGTCCACCAGATTCGAGCGAGTGACAATGCTCGAGGACACTAGATTGCTCCTCATGAGGGATGCACATGCGCCAAATGCAATCCGCTCCTTCCCTGAATAAAAGAGGATCCTCCCATTGATAGAATCGGATGGTCGACATGAATTTGTTCTTTTGATTTTTCGTCCAATCCGCTGGTGTTACCCCAGAGGCGAGGTAGTTGACTATATCTACATACCAAGGAAGAGAATCCACTGCTAATATTGCTTCGTCAGGGAAGGTTTCGGTAATGGGTGCGCTCAGAGGAGACTCGTGCTTCTCAATTCTGGAGAAATGGTCTGCTACC
Organism: Ottelia alismoides; assembly: GCA_037367405.1. Lineage (NCBI taxonomy): Eukaryota > Viridiplantae > Streptophyta > Magnoliopsida > Alismatales > Hydrocharitaceae > Ottelia > Ottelia alismoides. The sequence continues at coordinate 617,712 of JAZKJV010005225.1, forward strand.
ACATTCTGAACTCCAGGCTTGTCCTTGATTTCCAGATCAAATTCCTGGAGGAGAAGGATCCATCGAATCAGTCTCGGCTTGGCAACCTTCTTCTGTTGGAGGTACCGGATAGCAGAGTGGTCTGTAAAAATTATGACTTTTGATCCAAGCAAATAGGATCTGAATTTTTCAAGGGCGAAAATCACAGCCAGCAACTCTTTCTCTGTCACTGTGTAATTTCTCTGTGCTTCATCTAATGTTCTGCTGGCATAGTGAATGGCATAGGGCACTTTCTCTTTCCTCTGCCCAAGAACAGCCCCGACTGCAAAGTCTGATGCATCGGTCATTATCTCAAAAGGAAGAGACTAGTCAGGCGGCTGTAAGATTGGAGCCTGAGTAATAAGCTCCTTTAGCTGGTTGAAAGCAAGGAGAACATGTTGATCGACATTGAATTCAGTTTCCTTGCACAGAAATTCTGTCAAAGGTCGGGCAATGCGGCTGAAATCCTTGATGAATCGTCTGTAAAATCCCACATGCCCCAGGAATGACCTTACATTTTTCACTGACTGAGGTGGCTCTAGATTAGCAATGACATCCACCTTCGTCGGGTCGACTTCTATGCCACGTTTAGAAACGACCTGACCCAACACAATGCCTTCAGTGACCATGAAGTGGCTCTTTTCCCATGAAAGCACTAAATTGACTTCCCGACACTTCTGGAGCACTCTGTCTAGGTGCTCAAGACAAGAATCGAAACTATCACCATAGACAGAGAAGTCGTCCATGAACACCTCGAGAAAACTGCCTACCATCTCGGCGAAGACTGCTAACATGCATCTTTGGAAGGTTGCAGGTGCATTGCATAATCCAAAGGGCATTCTCTTGAAGGCGTAGGTGCCGAACGGGCAAGTGAAGGTAGTATTCTCTTGATGTTCAGGAGCGATTGCCACTTGGTTGTACCCAGAATACCCATCCAAAAAGCAGAAGAACTCCTTGCCTGCTAGCCTTTCCAAGACTTGATCAATAAATGGCAAGGGGAAGTGGTCCTTCTTCGTTGATGCATTAAGACGGCGGTAGTCAACACACACCCGTCAGGATGTTGGTACCCGAGTGGATATTTCTTCTCCTTTGTCATTGGTAACCACGGTAAGCCCTGATTTCTTTGGAACTACATGCAGTGGGCTTACCCATTTTGAATCGGAGATGGGATAGATGAAGCCTGCATCACACCATTTCGTGATTTCTTTCATGACGACGTCCCAGAGGTTTGGGTTCAATCTTCTTTGGAATTCGCGGGACGGCTTGGCGTCTTCTTCCAGGTAGATGTGATGCGAACACAAAGCTGGATTTATCCCTCGGAGATCTGATACGCACCAACCAAGTGCCTTGCGGTTCTTTTCTAGAACCTCGAGAAGACGAGATTCCTGACCCGGATTTAGCCTGCTGCTAATGATGACCGGATACATTTGTTCTTCACCCGCAAGGAAAGCATACTTCAGGCCTGCAAGAAGTGGCTTGAGTTCCGGTTTTGACCTGTCCAACTTGTTGGTTACTTCAGACACTATGCTGGTGGTGGGATGTACTTCCTTGAGGGGGCTACCATCCTCATCATTCTGTTGAGATCCTAGTGAGGTGCCGAACGGTTCTGCGCTAGGCTGATCGTGTTCGGTCTGGAGTGAATGATCAAAGAGATGCGCCTGCATCTGAGACTCTGTCTCCCAAGAATCATCGGAGCATAAGGTAACTGTGCTTTCCAAGTCCTCCTCAAGTGTGAGGATTTCTTGGGTCCATGAATCATTCAATGAAAAGTATGAATCTCTGATCTCGGCAATAAAGTCATAGTCTGCTTCGAATGTTGCATGCCTCTCATCAGTCGTGGCGCTCGGCTCCCTACTCATGTTTATAGTGATCTTCTTGATGTTCGAGCTAAAAGTAATCTTGCCAGACCCGTAATCTACCATGGCACCAGAAGTACGTAGGAATGGTCGACCAAGGATGATAGGTGTCTGGAGCAGGGGTGCTGGTGAGTCCATATCAAGGACTACGAAATCAGTTGGGAATTGCATCTCCTGCACTTTAACTACAACATCTTCCAAAAGACCCCGGGGCCGCTTGATGGATCGGTCAGCGAACTGAAGGATCATTCGTGTCTGCTTGAGTGGACCCAGCCCGAATTCTTGCATTATTGATGATGGCAAAAGGTTGATGGAAGATCCACTGTCGAGGAGAGTGCGCTCGAAAACATGATCAAAAATCTCACAACTGATAAGAGGTGCTCCTGTGTCTTGTTTCTTTTGTGGGAGGTTGCTGATAGCTGCAACAGTGGCCATGGAGAGCATGTGCTTTTCTACCTCTCTGCATCTGTTCTCTTGTGTTGGGCGACGCTTGTTGGTACATGCCTCCTTTAGTCCTTTCTTCACAGCTGGCATGTACTCCATGGCCTTTAATAAGGGAATCTCAACAGTCAACTTGTCTAGTATTTCCACAACTCCCGGATCAGACAACGCCTTTTTTGTTTTGCATTTTTTTTTGGATTTTTCTATTGCATGAGGGAAAGGAATATGTACATCTCTAGCAGGAAAAGTAGAGTTCTTATGTACATCAAAATCATCGCCCATAGAATGTTGTACATCCGGATTACAAAAAGGAGTACAAACTGGATTCTAACATGCTGGTGCTGAAGGGTGAGCACAAGATATAGTGTCTGCTCCGTCGGCTGGCGAGGGATCGGTTGCTGCTGGCGGCTCCTCCAAGGCTGGCACGGCTTTGCTTCGGCTGCTAGCTTCTTTTTGTTGTTTTTGATTTTGCTGATTTTTTTGTATTTTTAGCTGGGGATGATTGTGGTGGCTGACAGCAGGAATGGCTTCTCCTTCTTCTTCCTCCTCACCCGCCCCTGTAGCTGGCACGACTGATGCAGAAGATGACGATCCACCTGGTTCTTTATTCTCGCCATTCTTGATAGCAGGTGGAGGCAAAGCCCTACCGCTCCTGAGAGTGACAGCATTAGAATACACAAATCATTTTCCGACTCTACAGATGCAGACAGGACATCACATTCTACCTGCTCTCTCTTTTTGGCGCTATTGGGGTTGGCTTCGACCTGAGCTGGAATGGTGGTCTTGGTGGCAGTCAGCTCATCGAGCCTCTTGGTCATATCTGCTATCCCTTTGACAAGTTGGGCCAAGCAGTCCATGGTCGGGTTCACTGGAGTTCCCTCGGTGGATTCAGTGTGCAGACCACGCTGTTGTTGCATATGATGGTGCTGAGGTTGTTGTTGGTAGTGCGGAGGTGGTGTAGGAAGCTGAAGCTGCTGATAAGAAGGAGGAGGATATTGTTGGTACTGCTGAGGTGGAGCAGCTGCATACTGATGATAAGGCTGTGGGTGACGGTATGGCTGCTGCTGATACTGTTGGTTCTGCCTCCATTGATTTGTATACTGGGGAGGCTGATGATACGGCAGCGGCGGCTGTGAGGACTGCCCAAAACGACCACCCTGACGCTGGTGGTATTGCCGGTTGGCTGGTGGCTGACCCTGGGGTTGTCCCATAGGACGAGTCGGCTGTGCTTCGTGACTCCATACCCCGTTCACTTCCTGGACCAGGGATGGTGGTGGGAATACCGAATCAGATCCTGATACAAACTCTGGTTGATACACAACCATCTGCTGCTGCGGCTGGCCCTAGTTGGGTGCTTGCACGTAGTACACGTGCTAGACTGTCGGTGGCTGCTGGCTCGGCTGAGGCTGATGTAGCGGTGGTTGCTCGTCTTTCCTCTCAGCTGGAGCTTCTAATGGTGCTGCCGACTGAACAGAATTGATGGTGCCCACCAGCAGTTCTAGCTGCTTGGTGATCTGATCCAGCTTGTCTAAATTCTGAGTCCTCTTCTCGATCACAGCGAGTTTTTCGAGATCCTGTGATCGTTTCTTAATAATATCAACCTTCGAGAGATGGCCCCCGATGATGCTGAGGTTGGAGCTCTCATCTCTCTCCGCCTCTCGGGATGCTGCCATGTGTACTTGCTTCTGGAGGATCTGAGGCTGCTTTTGGTATGCTTTCGATGAAGAGAGGGCGGCCTCTCCTTCGGCCATTTCTTCGAATATTTGCCAGACTGCATCTTCATCCTTGTTGAAGTGTGAACCCCCACATGCTGCGTCAACGAGCCTTTGGCTCTCAATGTTCAGACCCCCAAAAAATGTTGGACCAAACTGGTCTTCGGGATCTCATGATGGGGACATTTCTCCTGCAGATCGGTGAATATCTCCCAGGCTTCGTGTATGGATTCATGTGCTCATTGGGAGAAGTTGCTGATACGTGCTCGCATCTGGTTGAGCCGTCCGAGAGGATAATATTTGTGCAGGAATGCGGACTTCAGTTCCTCCCAGGTGGTTACAACCTTCCCCAGATGGTTGACCCAATAAAGGGCCTTGTCTTGCAGGCTGAAAGGGAATGCCATCATTTTGACAATATCCAGAGGGACATTCGGATAGTGAGTAGTTCGGCAGATGCGGGAGAATTGCTGCAGGTGGATGTACGGCTCTTCACTTGTGTTTCCATGAAAAGATGGAAGGAGAGCGAGGAACTGGGGCTTCAGCTCAAAGTGAGCGTGCACCGGTGGAATGAGAATCCACTCGGTCATCTGGCTGTCTCCAGGATTATAGGTCTCTTTTAGTGTAGACTTCTGTCCCCTAATTTCTGGCTCTTCATCGTCGTCAGGACCACCACCACCTCTTCTGCCTCCTCCTCCCTCGGCTTTGTTCATTACATCATTCAGCATATCCTGAAAAGCGGTCTGGGCTAGGGCTTGCTCTGTCAGCTGCTATTGGATTGCCTGGATAGATGCCAATAGTTGTGCATTAACTTGGTTCTGATCTGGCAACTGTCCTTCTGGTTGGGGTGGCTGCTGACCCTTGCCCTTTCCTTGAGGAGCCATGTCAGGGTCTGAGTCGCACGAAATGAATTCCGGAGTAGAAGCCAGGGCTCAGTCTGCCCTTTTATCTGCAGAATGAAAGAGTCCGGATCAGACCACTTGCATTATTGTTCTGCTGTCATGATAATCTTTGGAGTTAAGGTCAACCCCAACATGTTGTGAACGGAACAAGATGTAGACTGTAATCGACTTCCATTCACAACGGCGAAAGTGGGACAAAAGTGATCCCTGTTTATTGGGTGGTCAAAAGGGAGGTAGAAGACGAGGAGTCTGGAGATCGATCCGCAAAGTCACGATCGGGTTCTCGGGAATCGCCTCGAATTTATTGGTGAAATCGAGTCCATGGAATCGATGTAGGTGTCGGCAAGGGTCCCGACGGAAATCATCCATGGATCGATTTCGCAAAGCAAGAGAGGAGTAGATGTTGGAGGAAGGATACGACGGTCAACAAGGAGTAAAAGGAGTGCAAAACAGTAGAAAGGCTCAAACTGAGCGGTGGTCAAAGAGGAGTGACACAACAAAATTTGCGCAAAGGCGCGGGACTTGATCTTTGAACCTTAATCTAGATCCATACAAACACAATACAAGATTGGGTTCACCAACTCACGCCATGTGAAGCCGTAAAGGTTCGGCTACTTATTATCTTTTCAGTTTTAGAGTTATTATTTCAGGCATATCTTTTAACAAGTCCTTAGCACGCTACCCCTATAGGAGAGAGAGTAGTGCCAGAAAAGTATCCAGTACTTGTCCTCCTCCTTTGTAACCTGTAGTCTGTACTTTTTGAGGTCCTTGTAATCCTTCTTGGATCCCTACTCAGCCAAAGAAATAGAGAGAGGAAGCCAATAGGCGAAACCGATACTTCGGTTGTCGCTCGCAACGGAATCACCCGTGAGCGTGCAAGAACCTACTCGGACGCAAGACGATGAGACAGACACCCCCGTGAAGGCGTGGCCTATGCTCGATACTTCGGACAAGGTCGATGCTCCACACAACAGAGAGTCATCATTGGTGACCAAGCCCTACTCGCCCACGTACGATAGAAGCGCCAATACTTCAGTAATCCAGGCGATACACAAGGCAGTTGCAGACTGGGATTTTGGCTTTATTCCTTATGGGACGTGCCTCGCTCAAGGGAGTAGGGTTTTGGTCCCCGTCCAAGGTACCTGAAAACAATGAGGGCTTTATGAACCCAGTACAATGATAGTCCGTTACAGATTTTAATTAAGGTCAAAGTTTATTTAGCAGTCCCCTTGTTTTAGTTTTTTTTGGGTTTTCACTTTTTTTGAGTCTGTTTCATACCAGCGCCTAACGTTTTTGTAGATTTTCATTTATGTCCTAGGTGCTCAAAATCAGAGGGAGATAGCGGAAAAGCCGTGCAAGTTGGTTCTATGATGGAAATCTCACCATTGAACCGAATGATGCATGCGAGTTTGAAGACTTACAGTGCATCCCAGCTCTCTCCATGTGGTATGCAAAACAGAATTTTTAAACCTATCTACATGGCAGTGTGCATTCGACAAAATTGCCCTAAACATTAGCTGCTATTAACGTGAAGAACCACAAGTTGGTCACTTATCTTTAACCTAAGGGTTTGGTCTTGGCTTACCCCTCCTCTTCTCGACACACTCGAGTTCAGGAGTAGCGCTTGATGGGGCTTGCTCACGGCACACGGGTTAAGAGATAAATGACCGAACTATTTAAGTTTGACTAGATCCATACGAAGTAGACTATAGGAACATGCATTCTTATTAAGATTTGGACCTATCTACCGGATCAAGCAACCTATATCTAGGGGCTCCAAGCACACAAAACAACATGAAGTAAAGGCGGAAAGCACAAAACAGCGAAAAACAAAGAAAAGAAGGCGGTAGAAAACACGGAAAACAACGATGAGGCCCCCAGGTGAACAGACACCCGGGAACTGGACCTCATTGTGAAGAGTAGAGTCCTGTTAATTATTACATGCCAAAATTGTCTCTCTCTCACCATAAATTACAAAAATGATCCTAATTGTTCTAAACCTATCTAACTGCCATCCCTTAGTATCCTTGATGCTCTCTCCAGATGGTCATGAGGTGAAGACCACCCTCCTCCAAGCTCGGCTGCCTTGGCTCCCTAAGAAACCATCCTCGCGTGGCGGGCCCTCGCATCAAAGTCACAAAGAGATTGAATTAGTTTAGCTTAATTAATAAAATAAAGCAGGAAAGAATTAATCACGATAAATAAAGCAATAAAGCATAGTGATCAATTGCAAAATAATTAGTTGCTCACACAATCAATGATACATCAATGTCTAAACAAGAATGACAAAATTAATAGGCTACGCTCATTGCTCCCCGGCAACGGCGCCATCTGATAACGTGGCATTTTGCGAGGGTCAAAATGTAGTGTCGCTGAGGCGACCGCTCACAAAACACCAGTTGATCAGCAATTAACCCACAATAAAAGAATGAATTAATTAAGTCCCAAAAGTGTGAATCAATATTTATTACTCTACCACAAAATGCACAATGAATAAGTATGTAGAGGTCGAACCACAGAGAGCAATGCAAAAATGAAGTAGCCTATGATGTGTATGCACAACAGAGTCATCCTTGTGTGAGCCTATTTTTGTGGGTTTTATTATTATTATTATTATTATTTATTTTATAATATATACTTATATATATTCATGTATTATATATATTATTTATAGGATATAAATATATATAAAGATATATATCCAAAGAGGGTATGTATAAAGCATATAATACATACATTATTTACATATATATATATATTATATTTTTTAATTTAATTTTTAAATTTTTATACATTAAGAAATATGTATATGTATATATATATATGTATATTTTTTTAATTTCCTTTTTCAATAAGGGAATATATATATATAGATAATGTAGAGAGAGGGATCATACAATATTTCTGAAAATATAAAAAAATTTATCAAAAATTCAGAAATAAAGTCTTTTTGGTATTTTCATGATTTTTTTACTGTTTTTGTGATTTTTGAGCATTTTTCAACAGATTTTTGGTATTTTTAAATACAGAAATAAAACAAAACAGTGGAGTAGCTACTGGCTGGGGGTAAATGGTAATTAAAAAGAACATTCAGCCACAAAATTTTTCCAAACCATTTTTAAAGTAAAGAGGGTAAAATATAGAAACTACAGAACTTCAGATTGCAATTTTTGGGGTTTTCTAGCATTTTTAATATTTTTTAGAAGTTTTTGAGTTTTTTTTGAATTTTTAAGGTTTTTCCTTTGAGTTTTTTAATGATTTTCTGACTAACGCTTAATTGTGATAAAATAGACCATAGTTAATTTTTTTGGAATTTTTCGAGGTGTTCTGCTATTTTTTTGGTGTTTTATAAGCTAGACAGTAAATAAAATGCATGTTTTTTATTTTTAATAAATGCAAAAATGCAACAAAATTAAAAACTAAAAATATGGCATGCAAAAGCAAGCTAACAGGAGCTTATATCCATTTTTGCAAAATTTTTCAAGTTAATATGAGGCATGAAATAAATGGACAAAGCATACAAAAATATATGGCCTAGCAGGGGCATTTTTGCAAATAAAAATAAAGTTAGGGGCTTCTGTGCAAAAACACCAAAAATATAAAACGTGACTTGCAAATTTAAGCGCTAAAGTGAAATACAAAACCCGCCAGGGACCCCAACGTAAAATACCCATCACGTGGGACTACACGTGATCCACACCCACAAGGACCAAAAAGCAAATTCAGAATGTCCAAGGGCTTTCATGTAATTTTTCACGAAAATATTACACTTGAATATTTATTTTATGGACTAAAGGCAAATATACATACCTACAGGGGTGCTTGTGCAATTTAGCCACCTCACGTGGGGGTACACGTGAGGTGACGCGGACTGGACATGATAGCCATTTCATGAAGATATAGGGGGGTCCATGCAAAATTTACATGATAGAATAAACCGTAACTTTTATTCACATGGTTAAACAATAAATACCAAACAACCGGGGCTAAATGAGAAATTTACCCCTTATTTAGGCACTGACGGACGGTGATGAAGGCTTCACTTGGGCACGCGTCGCCCATCCGACGGCGGGTACCGGTTCGTCGATGAAGGGCTGAGATTAGATACGCCTCGCGGATCTGACGGTCAGTGTAGGGCTTCATCGGACGGCTCTCGTTCCATCTGGGATGCTCCTCCTGATCGGACGGCGAGGAAGGCGTCTGGAGGAACGGGGAAGCAGCTCGCCCCTGGCGAGCTTCGATCGTGGAGCGTGGGCTCCTCCGGGCTCCTTCTTCGCATCTGGGATGCTCTGCTCGTAGCTGGAGGCTTTCCGCGTCTGCCGGCAGTCTTCTCATGGCTCCTGGAGGTCCAAGGAGCTCGGATGAGGTCGATGAAGGTCGGGACCTCCAGGAGCCTCTTCCTGATTCCAATCGAGCCCAAATGGGCTCCTTTCGTCTTCTCACCTGCACAGGAAGAACCGGGGAAACGAGGGCTATCTCCTCGACCCCGGGTTTTGAAGCTCTGGCGCAAAATGCGGTTGGGCGGAGGAGCTCCGGCGATAGGCGGAGGTAGAGCTCCGATTCGCAAAGACCAGAGGTCCTTAGTTGAACAAAGATGAGAGATAGATGGAGAACGCGGTGGGGAACGAAGTGGGGTGAACGTGGCGGTCGGAAACGGTCGAGATCACGTCCGCTCCGGCGAACATCGATTTTTCGATTTTAAGTTACACTAATTAACTAAAGACTAAACTAAGAATAGGAATGAAAAGCTAACACTAAAATCTACCTAAAATGCGATAAAGGGTAGCTCTTATACCTGGGGCCACCAGGGAGCAGGACAGACGCCGGAGCTCCGCTGCGTCAAAACTTTCCCTCCTCCGGTCGATTCAAGTCGCTGCGATGCTCCCCCTGTCACGAGGAACCTCTCTAGGATCGAATACAAGGCTTTTGGGTGGATGAAATTGGCCAAATTTGAGGAGGGGGGCGAAGCTTCTTAGCTATAGACATTGGCCTGGACCCTTATTGACCGGCGTTTATTGATCAATCCAATGAGCATCATGTTGATCTAAGATATCGGCGGGCATCAGCGATCATCAGGGATGATTTCTTGTGAAGAACGCGAGCGCGATAGATGGACGAGATGGCCATAAAAAAGGGAAGAAATCCGGGGAAAAGACAGTTCTGTGATGCCAGGTCTTGGATGGGACAGTTGACCGGGCGGTCAACAAAGGCTGGCGCCCCATTGGACCACCTCAACCGCTAGAGGACAAAATAGGGCATTTTATGCGAAAATGATTTATTTGACCTAATAAATGATTTTATTATTTTTTTCTTATAAAATAAAAAATGTGTATTAATTCATGTAGTATTTATTTATGATTTTTATTTAATTTTTTGAAGTGTTTTATTATAGTTTTATTTTAATAATGTGTATATGCATGTATTTACATGTATTTTGTGTATTTTATTTTTATTTTGTTTATTTTATTTAATTATTTTATTGTCTTATTTTATAAATTTATAATTTATTTTTGTGAGTGTGAGGGTATTTTTATTTAATTTTTATGAGTTTATTTTCATATTTGAATAAATAGGTATATGTATATGTAGGTATACTTATAGGTCTTTTACCTATATATTATATATACTTTATTTATTTAATGTATTTTCTTGGTTTTTATTTTAGATGTGTATTTTTAGTAAGTTATATGTAATATTTACAATATTATAAAAATATGAAAGAATTAAAGAATGTTTTCCTTCTTTATTTAGATATATACTTAACATAGGTATTATGCCTATTATCTTGCATAGATTTATTTTATTTTATAAATCCTTTTTAGTTTTATTATAATCTCAATATGTACATGTATTATACACATTATTTACAGAATTCTAAAAATAGAATTTGATAAATATAATGGACAATGAATAAATTGAATATTTTAATCAGGCAGATTGCACAATGAAGGTCAAAAACCTAACTTTTGCAGCTGGACTCCAAAAATTATGAAACCAATTTTATTAAATAGTTCTTGGAAAGCTATATAAAATTAAAGGTGAGTTTGGTGATTTGGTGTTTTTATTTGCAAGATATGGGTCTGTGTAGTTGAGATTTTGGCTTTTTATTCTGTGTATAGAATGTACACTGAGTATTATTTTTAAACAAACTCAATTTTGTATTTTTATTTACATTGTTATCTACAACTTTCATGTACAAAGTTTATTTATTTGACGAATGAATAATTATGTACAAAATAGGTGTCAAGAAATACATAAATAAATGCATGAATAAATGAGGTATTTATTGTACACTGGCCCTTATCTCCCCCTACTTTATTCCTTGTCGACCAATTCCATGCTGGCCTTGGTCTCGGGGTTAGGGTCATAAAATATTTGCAATATTTTACTCCTTTTTCTTTTCTTCTCTTCATTCTATAATTTTGGCATTAAAAACCTTATTTAATATTCAATAAATACAATAAATAATGAATGTTATTATGTATAAATTGATGCTATTTACATGCATTTGCTGGGATTTTTGAGGCCAAAATGATAGAATAAAGGTGATGAAATGGAGATTCATCACTTACCTCAAACCAAGCCGAGTCGGAAGGAGGAATAGGCTTGTTGTAGACAGCATCCCAGCCCCACCCGGATTTGTTGCGAAGGTAAAGGTAAGCTGAGTAGTCCATTTTCAAGTTCTTCCATCTACACAAGAGTTGGGCCTTGGTATAATGAAGACAACTGATGTTGTTGAACCTGGTCACAATCATCCGCCATCCGGGCACCGTGAACGTGCTACTAACCCACGATGACTCGTACTCTAGCAAGGTGTCAACAAATATCCGTCCAACCCGGGATTTCCAATGCGCATTCTTTGAAGCAACTACGTCTGCACACACTACAACAAAATAGGTTTTAGGTGACGGATTTATAGTGACAGATTTTTGAGTTAAGGCGACAGATTCATGTTTGATGACGGTTATTCCGCCACAGTAAAGACGCCACCAAAACCGTTGTCGCCAAAGACTTTGACGACAGATAATCCGTCGCCATAGTATAATGTGACAGAAAATCTGTCATTTAAAATTTGTTCCACATAGCACATTCTTACAAGCAAACGAGCAGCACCTATTTTTATTTACAATGAGAGGAGAGGGTACATGAATAAAAAGGCAAGCAAGATTTTCCCTTTTCTATTCATAACATTTCATTCCTACACATTAACAAAATGAAACAAAGAACAAATAAACAACTCATTATCATGATGCTAATACTATCCTCATTCATATACTATCCTCGCTTCAGTGTTTTCGCTTGGCTTGCTCATGATCTTCTCTAGAGCCACATGCCCTCCCATCCTCCGGCCAATAAAATATACACTGCAACAACACCATAAATCCCATAATCAACATCTAATTTACATCATTTGGCAATGAATTAAATAAAGGTTTGGTTTTTTCCCTTTTTCATAAATCCAACTAGATTTTTGCTTAGTTCAAGACTGTGAACCGAAACCTAATTGGTTGTGTGCTCAAGAACTGGATCCTCCGGTTCAGGAGAAATTCGATTTTCTAACACTCAGCTTTATTGGTTATCATAAGTTGGACAATATACTATCACGAATATTACAATGAACAAACTTATGTATGAACCAATAACAACTCTAATAGAATTTACTTAAATGGTCTGGTAGTTTAACATGTTTGTTGCCATCTTAAGTATAATAGAAAAAATGATGGCTTTGCGCACCTTGCATAGGATCTTCTCAGCCTGCAAGAATTGGAACCGCCATGCAAGCATATTTGCCCTGTACAGCCCAAGCTCCAAGTCCACCCCCAGTTGCCTCCTGTCCGGTCCCACCCCGATGCGCTCAAGCGACTCGAACATGCAGCTTTATCTCAGGAGTGCCGCTGACTCGAGCATGCGGCTTTATCTCCTTCGTGTGTGTGGGGACATCTTTTATGGAGGGGAATTTGCACATATAAGAAGACGCTCCCTTCACATCTACCTTCTCTTGATAATATGTGCTCTGCATGAATGGTGCAAGAGACGCCACCTCCATCCTAAGTTGCTTATACAACTCAAATATTGTCTCCTTCTCTGCGAGTTAAAATTCAACCGCAATGACAAGGAAGAAAATCCATCATTAGAATATAATGAGTATATCCACATAAATGAACTTAAAGAAACATCCTAAAAAGCACCAAACACAAATTAAAAATAAAGCAGAGCAATTAAAAATATAATAGAGAAAGATTACAGCTAAAAACAAATGTTAGATCTTCTTTCCATGTCTAATTTATATTAGCTCAGTTTTTAAGCAAATGATGTTGACATCAGCCGTATGACAATGTCTCCATTTTGACGAGAGCATATGTTTTAATTGATAAAACATGACATTTTCATAAATTGGGGAGAAGTTGTGAGTTTTGGGTGAAAAAATGCTCAGAAATAAAATAGTAAAGTGCCAAACATGGTAATCCTGATTAAACAAAAGCTACCTAAATGCATACAAAATATAAAAGATCGAACGGAATATATCAACCTTAGCTTGTAAATAGCAGTTCTCAGTGTAAGCAGGCTGCAGTTTATAACTGAAAAATAGTTCAAGTTGTCCACATTGGCAGACAGTGTACTCACGTTGTCTTTGACCAAATAAACCCAAGCAGAGCTTTCAATTGTCTTGTCTGCATTTCACCATCAGCAGCTTAATAAATACAGTTATTTTCGATGACAATATACTAATATAAGGATTAGTTAATGGTCTAAGAATTTGATGTGATCTAGTGCTAGTCTCATTCAATGATGTTTCTCTTATTTACCATATATACTTGACGCATATTTGAAATTAAATTACATCTACTCTAACCGTCACCATGAAAAAGAGAGATATGCATACCTTCTGGAGATCCTGTTCATCTAACCTAGAAGGCGCAATAAGAGCAACATATTGCTCGATACAACATCTCCCACCCTGTTCAAAAGTAAAACTATAAAAGGTTGATATTCATTCGTAATAATTACTCTTTTGTATAAAAGTTCTAAGAGTATTATGAAATATGCAGTAGCTTTTTCCTTAGCAGTGGAAACTGCTAGTGGACTTTATAATATAGTCAACATGAGCCTCACCCCAAGGAATTTCCTTAGGATCTATACTACTACTATTACTGGGTTTCTCCCCATCTCGTTGACAGGTGTCCCCTTATTTCCCCCACTCCCGCCGTTCTCTCTCTCCATTCTCTCCCACCCACTATCGCCTCTTTTCTCTCTCTCCCCTCAAGTGGTCCCCCCTCTTTCCCTTTCTCTCTCTCTCTCCACTCACTCTCCCCCTCTCTCCCCACGATCTCTCCCTCTTTCTCTCCCCTCTCCTCTCTCCCTCTTTCTCTCCTCTCTCGAGGTTTCTATCTCTCTCCACTCATTTTCCCCCATCTCTCTCCCTCTCTCCTCTCCATTTCTCCTCTGTTTCTCTCTCTAATTAGCCATCTCTTTTTCTCCTCTTTTTTCTCTCTCTTTTAATATATTTATTAAATTAAAAAAATATACATCTCATATTTTTCTTTTATATTTATTATTAATATTTATATCATTCTTTTTCTCTTTCCTCTATTATAGTTATTATTCTCTCTCTTTTAATATATTTATTAAATTAAAAATTATACATCTCATATTTTTCCTTTATATTTATTATATTATTAGTTATGTCATTCTTTTTCCCTTTCCTCTGATATAATTATTAAATTAAAAATTAACTACAACTATTTTCTCATATATAAATAAATATCCAGTACTATATTCATTCTGACAATTATAAGTAATTAAAATATGATTAATGGTAATAATATAGATTGAGTCACTAACACATTTCATTCTGATAATTATAAGTACTTAGAATGATATTGTCTACCATCTTGCAACATGTATGGAGTTTTTTTCCTATAACCTATTGAAATTAATACAAGATTACGAGTACTTTTTTTTACAATCATATTATTCATAAATGAAAGAAATAGTTTCTTTTGTATAGTGTACTGATTCTAATTATTTCTACATTTATTATTTCAACTTCCTTTTTTCCTTTTGCGAAACTTGATGATATCACTTTTTCGACAATCTTGGTGATCAACATCATCCCCGCCGTGAAGTGCGGATATGCACCCTAGTTTCTACTAAATTGGACATATATTTATTAAAAATTATCTTTTGTTGGGAACCCAGAAATTAACATGATTGAGAATTTGAAACAAATCCTTACTAAATCTGAAATGTAACTGGCTTATCGTCAAACAAAAGTGTTTGAGGTCTTGCACCTTAACATCACTAAGATTCCACTCTCCGTGCACACTATCATATTTGAACTTGTAGGCCTGCTATTTACAAGAACTATATTTGTTGATACATACAAGTCAAAAGACCTCCATATCCATAACAGAAGGCAGTATATTTGTCTAAAGTCTATGAGAAAATTTTGATTTACAAACAATATATATGAAAGAGAGACGAGAGAAGCATGGGCAAGTTACATAGGCATCATCTACCACTCCAAAAGGTAGCGACTAAAGAAAGAGTTGACGCAAGCTACTAAATAATGATTATCCAAGCAAGCATGATATAAGAGAGAACTAAATTTGATAATACATGACAATACTGTTAACATTTAACTTCACTCACTAACAAGAACACATATTTCCTCCCTGCAATGGCAATGGTGCAATGGATGCAAGTTTGGAGTAGTGCGGTTCAACACCACGATTATAAGTAATGGCATTTGAAAATTTAGAAGAAAATCATAGCAAGATCTGAAGTATATAGAAAAAGAAAAGCTGCTACAACTCTAATGAAAAATCAGTTCATATTCTATCTATATTCAAAACACCATGACACAACAACTGGATGAGACCATATGGTAAATATCATGCCTAAAAAAGTGCATGTCCCAACAAGGGACCATCGGTAAGATTCTAAAATCCTACTTTCTAGCACCAATAAACAAAAGTCTCTTTTCAACCTGTGTTGCTTCCAAGAACAAATCGAATGGAACCCGGAAAGGAGTTATTTGCAGAAGAATGAAGGGAGAATGGAGTTCAACCAGGTTACCTGTGGCTAAGTAACGGAGATTGTTGAGGTTAGGGTGTGCAACCATCCTTGCCCTCTATGTTTCTCCTCTCTCATGATCAGTAGTCCTTGTGTTTCAATTTTGATTGAGCATTCAGAAAGATATACATGATTATATTCTCATAAAATTAATGAATATTCAATGAACATTGTGGAGGCAATATCAGATCAAGCGATTACCTTTTTCTACATCAACTCCATTTCTACATGCAACAATTCACCCTGCAGGTATAAACATGTACAGTTGGAAAAGTTAGAATATCTTATAATGTAATTATGTTATAAAAGCAACAGTGAAGAACGAAGTCTAAGTTAAGAAAGTTGTCACCCGTATACACATGATTAATTGTAGCATTCTAGACAAATTAGAAAGCAGATAGAAGTAAAAATGAAGAAAGGGCTAATTACCTTCTTTAATATGATTCTCTGTATGCCCTTCTCCATCTGCTCTTTATATCTCTCAGCTCTCTTAGGCTCATTGATGAAATAGATTCACCCAACAGATTTCTGAAATCATAAGATCCTGATCTTATTCAAAGTTTGAATATAAGTAGCATTTGATGTTTATGTTTTCGTGGTTTTTACACTCTTTCTTTTTGGCACTCTGCAGAACACTAATCTGTAGGCCTTGTCCACCAACAATGACACAACTACTCTTAATTACCATCAAATAGACCTTGCTCCACCTAAAGTAAAGAAGTGAGATTCCATAGCATCAACCAATTGGGGATTGGATATCTGTGTGTGTCTCTTCCTATAGTTGCAAATGGACAGCAGGGAAATAAATTGTAGACAGGACATGATGGTGATGATGCCATGCACAGCTCATCATCTAATATTATGGGGGGGGGGGGGGTTGTATAATTCAACCCAGACAAGTGACAAATCACATTACCACATGCCAATATAAACATTTGCAGCCAATCTTCCTTGCCCATTTCAGATGCTCATGACCTGAATATGAGGCCATAATCAAAGTCCTGTAGTGTAGGCCCTAAAGAGAACAAAAGCATTAGGGATGCACATAGATAAAAAATAATCTCGTAATTCTATCCTATTTGATATTGATGGAGTGGATTAATTTGATTTTGTTGTTTAAACAGATTGGATCTGGGCAGGATTCTCATGTACAGACATAATCCCCCATATTTCCGTCCAATGAATTCAAGTAAAATCGTTTTAATGTCATTGCAGTCCATGTCTTCTTATTTTACTCCTCCGTTAAATATTAATCATAGCTTTCTTTTCTTCTCTCGATTAGAATAAATGGAGAGTGGGTAAAATCTTAAAACAGTGAAAATACCTTTTTTATAGAATGAAAAAGATGGAGAGGTGAGTTCTATTGCTATCGAGGAGATGCAAGCGAAAGAGATGGACATCATAGACAAACGCATCTTATAATCTGATTCGTATTTCAATGATCCAATGGTATGAATACCAAGTTCACACAGAATATTTTCAAGATGTTCTTTAAAGAAGTAATGAACTTGTAATATGCACCCGTCTCTTACAGTTAATGCACAGGTTCACATGTAGAAAAGAACCAGAAAGTTTCTCTCGTTTCCAATTCCTAATTCCTGTCAATTTCTCCTACAATAAAACGGCAAGAAAGAAATGGTAAGCTTTCCCATCCTGTTCCAAGAAACAATCCTTCTATTTTCTTCTCATCAGTAATGTACCGCAAATTTTCAACTGCTTTGCAACCCATAACAACTGCCCTTAATGCTGAGATTCCACGATAAACAATGATATCCATTTCAAACATTATCCATACTTGAAAGTTAAAAGTGACATCCTCACTCGAAAAGGTATATCTGTGACATGAGAAACACATCTAGAAAGGTAACAACTTTAACGATAAATAACATCAAGGAAAGATATCAATCTTAACCTCCCCCAGTAAGAAAATCTCTAATTTTCTTCTCTACCAATCTCTCCAGAATATGTACAATGACACATCCAAATTGAAACCAACACTTGGAACAATTGAACACCACTTGACATTACAAATAAACAACACGAACAATATCCAAAATATGATAGCAACATCGCTCACCACCCATCACATCCCACACTCCCCCTTGAAAAACTTCAGTTTTGCCCCATAACAAACAATCAAACAGAACGTGAATAATTCGCTAAAGGTTGTGCTTAAGATTTGTCCGATAACAATCATACAGAACTTTGTTAATTGGGATTTTCGTCAAACATATTAAATTATAACACAGGAGCGTGAATGATACGCATGAGAAATAAACAAGTTTAGGGATTTCCAATACACAAACGACATGAGAAACATCAATTTCATTGTAAAATGAAAACTTTGACACAAAACAACATGAAAACATACGAACTTTGAATTACAAATAAAAAACGAAACTCAAACCTGCGGACAACAGATTTTGGAAAATGATCTGAGTCTACAAATGAAACGGAATATGAGACGGCCTTTCTCCACCCAATCACTTTCGAAACCCTAAATCGCCATTGACATTGCGAAGTGGCAGAGGAGAACGACCGCTTGAGAAGTGACGGAGAAAGTTTGAAAAAACAAATGTGCCAGAAATCGGGGTTGTATATACCTAACCGATGGTGGCGATGGAGATGAGGAGATGGAGGGAATCCGCCGCGAGGAATCGTTGATGGAGATATATCGCTGGAAGAGGGGAGGGGAAAGAAGCCGCCGCCGCCGCCGAGGATCGTAGGGGGAGATTGGAGAGGGGAAGCTAACTTGGAAAGAGGTTTAGGGCTTTAAGTCATGATGTCGAGAGAGGGGAGATTGGAGAGGGGAAGCAACAGAATTAAGCGGCAGATATCTGTCGTAACTAAATCCGTCGTCTAAAAGCCGTCATGGTAGCTCATTTCTGTTGTAGTGACACTCTAGATGATTCCCCGACAACTCTGTCATCACTGCTCGCCCGTGGTGACATTGCACTTAATTTTCTAGACAAGTTATTAGATAATGGAATATGGACGAATAAGCAACAACAAATTGTGACCGGCGATATGCAAGAAAAAGCAATAGGAATGTACAACAAAATACTCAAGTTAGCGGTTCTTCAAGCGTAGTTGAGCATGGGACCCCTTTTTGGAGGCGGTAGAGCATGTTCCATTTTATCCTTCAGAAAAAATGATTCAGCAGTGTGGCAATGTTCATGCTGGGTGGTCGGTATGGTTGTTGCCATGGTGGTTAATTGCATCTAGAACCAATGTCATCTTAAGCCAAAATGGTTGATTAATTGCAGATCTAATGGTCTTCCTAGACCGGCATTGTCGCTTAAGTACAGATGCAGGGGGATTACTTTAAAAAGAGAGATAATATTTCAGAAAAGCATGGCAAACGACTTACTCCCTTCCAAGTCCATCTGTAATAATATGTATTCAAAAAATCCACGTATTCAAAATATGGATTGAAATCTCATAATATGTATTCAAAAAATCCATGTACCTTGAACTTGTCTGGAGCTAATAAATATGTAACTAAATTACATGGTGCAGTCAGTTGAGATCGAGACATGGAGATTTTCTTTTCGGGGTAGCAACATATGGTTAGGTTATTTGTTGTCCAATATAATCTATAACTATATTACATATTTGCAAACCTTCTCTGTCAAGATAGCCATAACTTTCATCAGGAAAGACCATGATTTACTGATCATAACTGAGGATCATAGCTGAGGATGCTATATAATCTGTAACTAAAGTATATGGTGCACACAGTTGAGATCGAAATATGGAGATTTTCTTTTCGGAGTAGTAAGATATGGTTAGTTTACATGTTGTCCAATATAATCAGAAACTATATTACTCAAAGAGTGCTTTGCCATCAGAAAAGTTCCATGTGTGCTTAAAAACATGTTAATGCCTGAGCAAATATCTAAAGCAGTGAAATTATTATTAACGGATAAGAATTGGCCAGACTGCATATTTGCGAATGCAACCAAGGATGGGCTAATTTATCAAACGTACAGATTATATGTCTAGATAACAAAATCCTAGATAACCTGGACAACCTTGTAAGCAAACAAATCTATATTTTTGACTCAGATAGTTATCATCATATCGCAAAGAACAATGATTTTATTCATTACATCATACTAGCTCCGGCAACCCAACAGACAAGGGGGAAAGACGTCGACTACAGAGGGGGAAAGCCCAATGACATGTATGCAGATCAACATCCACGGAACATCAAAACGCGCAAAGAAGGACATTGCTGTTTTACGGAATGGCACGAAATCGAAGAACATCGCATGCAACGGAACATGGACAACCACCACGACGCAATCGATACCAGGGACTCAAAATAAGGAGCATGGAATGTACCTTCTAACAATACCGGCAACGCTCCTCGCAAACGCTAATGTTTCCTCCTCTCCAATCGTAACCCCAGCGCGCGCGAGCTCGTACAAGGACCACAAGAACGTCGCACAATATTTATAGGCGGAGAGCTCCTCCTCGACCTTGCACGTTCTCCTTCCTCCCCTCAATGGACGATGGTTCGTGGGTTATCTGGAGGAGGATAACCTGTTTTTATATTTGTGTGTTTGGTTGGTGGGTTAAGGGTTGAGAGGGTTTGTTTGATGTGATTGTATTAAAATTTGAAAAAGTTGGTATTTATTATGATATGATTGTATAGGAATTTGAAAAAGTGGGTAGTTGTTGTGATGTAATTGTATTGAAGTTTGAAATAATGAATAGAAGTTAAGTATTTTATGATTTTTAGATGATATGATAGAATAATATATATTTTTTTGATAAAAAGATGGTAGATCCTACAAGTATGTTAGGAATATGAATTTCGGAAGTAATCCACTTAAAGTGGGGGTAAGCGCTCAAAGGAACGCACCCGGGGATTAATTTGAGAATCAGAGGAGCACATGAGACCACGCACAAAGTAAAACATGCGGTGGAGCTATTGGGCGTACTTTCCTCCTCACATCAAGACAATGCCATTCTTCAATGCGCAGATTCCTGAAGTCTCTCTCTTTGAGATCCCGCCAAACACCAAACTCCACTTCCAATCGTTTCTTTCCACCCCCATTCAGTGGGGCCTTCTGCTTCTCCGATCCGTCCAAATCAGCAGCCATAGAAAATGTAGGGAAGATCCCCATAATAGAGATGACTTTTTAATATCATAAAGACCTTTTGAACGTTGAAAAGCAACTGTTTATTAGGGTTTTCCGCTCTTCTTAACGTTTGCAATATCAAAATTATATTCCTTTTTTTTATAATATCGGTTGCCCCCCTGTATTCTTATAAAATATACAGTTTTATATTTTTATAATATCAGTTTTACCTCTACTTTATTTACTTTAACGGGTATAATTGTGAATTTTGTATGAAAATAAGGGCATGATTGATAATGCAAAAAATAGAGGGCATAATTGATATTAAAGAAATTGAGAATGGTACAAGTAATAAAAATCCTAAAGTATATAGTATCTTTAAAATATTCATTTATATATTTACTAATAATAATTAGAAGGAAAAAATGGGATTGCCCCTTTTTTCCGTATTTTTTTATTTTTTTGTAAAATATCACAATGTATATTCATCTATATATCCCTCCAACATGTCATTCGAATTTCGACAAAAATAAAGACTCTTATACCCTCAATTTAGAACATATGATTTTAACAGTCTAAACATTGTTGTAATCGACATATTCTACATAAAGAACATGTAAGTTTCTATTTCTTACGATATTCAAATGACATATTAAAGGGATATATATACATATATATATATATGTATCAATGAAATTTTTCAAAAAAAATAAATTGGGGAAAAAGCAACTAAGAGTACCCCTTTGGCTGCGCTCTGAAGACAGGCCCATCAAACCCGAATTAGAAACTTTATCATGATCAAATTTCCGAATTAGAAATTTTTTTTAGGATTTTTACTCGGCAGACCCTATAATCTTTTTTAATTACCTCTACGACCTTTGAAACATCATAATTCCTCCTCCGACCCCGTAAACTTGCTAACCCTTACATTACAGACCCTGTGGTTAACCTCCGTTCATTTATCCATTAAAAGTAACCGGATTCCGTTGTGTTGTTTTATATTATACCCATTTTGTTTATCAAATTTACATTGAGTGCCACTCCATCAAACGAGAGGAGCTGATCCCCACTACGCCGCCCCCCGCCAGCGCCAAGCTTTGAGCCTTGTCGCTGCCGTCGCCGAGGAGCCTCGCGAACAGCTCCTTTTTCCCTGGTATACCCCCTGGCCGCCGAGGAGGCCCTCCTTCCCTCCTCCCTTGCTCGAATGGCCTATAGGAACATCTCCCTCCTCCCCTGCTTGAACGGCCTGTAGGAACATCCCCCTCCTCCCGCCACCGCTCCTTGCCCTCCACACCCCCCCCCCCCCCCACCGATGCGGCGCCCTGCTCCCCTTCCCCTGTCGCCCCTTGCTCGCCCCCCCCCCCCCCCAACGATGCTGCGCCCTGCTCCCCTTCCCCTCCCCCGCCCGCCGCTGATGGAGCCCCCCACCACCACACCTTGACGATGCTGCGCCCTGCTCCCCTGAGGATTTTTTTTCTATTCTTTTTTTATTATTTTGGCTAATCCTAACCGTTCAATGGTAAATTGGTTAGGTTAACTCAAGACTAACCCAAGTAATTGACTAAAATATAGTTAAAATTGACGGCAGGGTTTGTTGGGTAAGACGGAGCAAGTTTACAATGTCGGGGGAGGAATTAAGATGTTTCAAAGATCGTAGAGATAATTGAAAAAGATTATAGGGTCTGTCGGGTAAAAATCCTTTTTTAGAGGGAATTAGTAACTTTGTCATCATCAAATTGCGAACTATTTTCAGAATTTTTCAGATTTATTTGCAACATATCCCCGACACATCATTTCATTGACTTGATGAAACGTTATCTACATCGCTACTTAATATCATGCCTATTAGTTTGGCCCTCTTGTTTTGGAGATGGTGTCTAATCTAAGAAATTGCATTAACCATACAGCAGCATGACCTTAACATTTGTCCTCTTTTCCGGTAAAGCAGGACTAATTCTGTAACGTAGAAATTTATACAAATGCCAAAATAAAAAAGGGATTTTATCACTTGTGCCCCTCCGAGATGTTGCAATATCAGTTATGTCCCTATCTTTTTGGTAATATCAGTTGTGCCCCTCAAAACTTGCTATTTTATCACTTGTACCCCTCGGGTTAGTGACCGTCCATCTACAGTGCAAACGGACGTTAACTTTGAGGACATAAGCGGAATTATTTTTTTTAAAAGGTTATATGGTCATTTCTTCCTCCTCTTTCCCAACCTCTTCTTCTTCCTCCTCTTCCCATCTTCTTCCTCCTCCTCCGACCTCCTCCTCCTCCCTCTCCGCCCCGAGCTCCTCGCAGCCCCTCCCCTCCCCGGCGCTGCACCTCCTCCCCCCCCCGCACCTCCTCCCAGCCCGCCGCCCCCTCCCCTCCCCGGCGCCGCCCCCTCCCCTCCCCGACACCGCCCCCTGTGCCCCCTCCCCCTGGGCTGCACCCCTCCCAGCCCCGCACCCCCTGGCCCGCACTGCCACCTCCCCTCCCCGGCGCCGCCCCCACCCCCGCACCTTCCCCTCCGCCCAGAGCTGCTCCCTCCGCCCCGAGCACCCAACCCCCCCGCCCCTGTCCCGCAAGCCCCGCCCCCCGCCCCCTGGGCCTCCCCTTGCCCCGCGCCGCCCCGAGCACCCAACCCCCCTGCCCCGAGCACCCAACCCTCCCGGAGCATCCTTGATCGCTTCACGCATCTTCTTGAGTAGGGTCCGTGTCGTCGCAGATTCCATCTCGTGCACAAACCTGCCTAGATGGCGGATGTAGTCGGGGTACAGCTCCAGATTGCAGTGCCCGCCCCCTTTGATCCACAACGGCTCGTACGGCTCCGTTGAGAGCTTCTACAGCCCCTCCTCACGCCGCCATTTCACCACGTCGTCTTCAGTTCCCTGCTAAAGAAGACCATCGAGGAGCGAGGCGACGAAGGGGGTGGGGGGAGGTCGGGGCGGCTACAGGTGGGAGAGAGGAAGAAGATGGGAGAGGAGGAGGAGAAGGGAGGAAGAAGACGGAGGAGGAGAAGGGAGACAGAAGAGGACCATAATACCCTTCTTAACCACACTATGGTTTGAATAAATCATGGTTATTTTAATTTTTTGACGGTCAATCTGACAGAAGGGCACAACTGATGACGGAGCAAGTTTTGAGGGGCACAACTGATATTACCAAAGAGATAGGGGCATAACTGATATTGCAACATCTCGGAGGGGCACAAGTGATAAAATCCCAATAAAAAATATACACTAAGATACAAAGACTAAAGAGTCAAAAGATAGCATTTAAAAGCTATACATAAACACTCCACATTCCACACCCATCCAAACACAATCAAAGTTGCATTTCCCAACTCCCCATCCACCTCTCTCCTCCTCCAACGATCATGGCCGGCGGGTCCTTCGCCCCAACCGGCGTGGCCAAGGAGCGTGCCGCGCAATACCGCGGCCACCTCACCGTCTCCGTCGTCGTTGCATGCATGGTCGCGGCCATCGGCGGCTCGATTTTCGGATATGACATAGGCATCTCAGGTAGCAAAGCATACATCTTTTGATTTCTTGTCAATTAACACTTGTTATTATCCCTTGACTCTAATCTATGTGATCTTTAGGGGGAGTGACCTCAATGGACCCCTTCCTGAAGAAGTTCTTCCCAAAGGTCTACAACAAGAAACACCAAAAGAGCTCCGGCGAGGACAACTACTGCAAGTACGACAACCAAGCACTCGCGGCGTTTACGTCCTCGCTCTACCTCGCTGGTCTAATCGCGTCGCTTGCTGCATCTCCAGTGACACGCCGTCACGGCCGGCGTGCCAGCATAGTGGCCGGAGGCGTGAGCTTCCTCGCGGGCGCTACCCTCAACGCGGCTGCTGAGAACCTCCCCATGCTCCTCCTCGGTCGCATACTCCTCGGTGTCGGCATCGGCTTCGGCAACCAGGTACCAATCTCTCTTACTCATTGATCCTCATAATTCAGGTGAAATTATGTAAAATTCAGGTAAATTGTATAGGAATTTTTGTGTCCATTTGGTAAATCGAACTACATCTATTTAATCCGTCCCAACTAAATATTTACTTCTGTACCCTTAACATTATATTTTATTTTTTTATATTTCTATATAGCTCCACTACGGTTTTAAAATTATTCATTCGACCCCTCTTATTATGTACCGCCAAAGGTGAAATGTTAATAATGAATATGATACAGATAATAATATTAGTAAGCCTTCATATATGATATATGTGAAAAGGTAGATGTACAAGTGTAATTGCAACGAACTGCAGGGATACCAGCGCAAAAATCACAATTTTCAAAGTATATTACAACTTGATATAAATAGTTTTTGGGATCGGTTAAAATAGAGTTGATTCTGTCAAAACAGTATTAAACAACATAGTTTGAACGGCAAGTAGTCATACTTTTATATAAAGTAATACAAATAACTAAATTGTATAGAAAAGAGTGTCCTATGAGTCTTCTTCTTTCACTGCCCATATCATAAATTCTCGGGATTTTTACCTGGCAGACCCTATAATCATTGTCAATTACCTTCACGACTTTTGAAACATCATAATTCCTCTCTCAGCCCTGTAAACTTGCTTCGTTTTACCGCACGAACCTTACCGTTAAATTAACACATGTAGAGTTAATTTTCCAATCTTAAAACTATGTGAGGGAAGCTCCTTGTTGAAGACATCAGCCAATTGATCTTCGATTCTTATTTACAATAAGACAAGTTCTTTGGAGTCAATCTTCTATATGATGAAGTGATGATCAATCTCCATATACTTAGTTCTATCATTCATGATGGGATTGATGGACATATTTACGGTAGCCTTATTGTCACAAAATAATTTCATAGACAACTCGAGATCTATTCCAATGTTTGTTAAGATACTCTTAAGCCACAACATCTTTGTAACTCACTAAGCACCATCTCTGTATTCAACTTTAGCACTCGACCTTGCACATACATATTGTCTTTTGCTTCTCCAAATCACAAGGCTTCATCCACAAAATATGCAATATCCAGTTGTAGATCTTCTTGTATCAATGCATCCAGTCCAATCAGCATCATCGTATCCTTCGATCTAAACCTTTGCATTTTTTGGTAAAGATAAGACCTTTTCCAAGGTCCTTTTTTAAGTAACATAGAGTACACTCAATTGCTTTCATGTGAATATTAGTGGGTGCATGTATGAATTGGCTTACCATATTACCACATAGGTGATATCAAGTCTGGATAAAGTAAAGATATATCAATTACCATACATGTCTTTGATATCGACTCTTGAAGTTCTCATCAATTTGTTTACCATCTCTAATGCTCCCTTTAATAGATGTAAAAGCATGTTTACAACCTAACTTTCTTGTTTCTTTCAATAGATCTAGAGTATATTTCCTTTGGAAAATGATCATGCTATCATTTGACCTTGCAAACTCTAATGCCAACAAAGTTCTTTAAATTTTCAAGATCCTTCGGATCAAAATTGGTAGCAAGCTCGCATTTTAGGCGATTGATCTCCGCATCATCCGCTGTAATGATCATGTTATCAACATAAATAAAAAGAAGAGTTGTTTTGTTTTGCCCCTCTTAACAAATAATGTGTAGTCACCATTGCTTTGGTAGTAGCCAGATCTGATCATCACAATTCTCTCCCTCTCGAATCACGCCTTGGGAGACTATTTCAATTTGTATAAAGCTTTCTTCAACTTATAACATTTTCTAGTTTGCTCATGACCAGGTGGCATATGCATATATAAACATCGTTGAGGAGATCGTCATTTAAGAAGGCATTCTTGACATCCATTTGATAAGCATTCCATTCCTTGACAAAAGCCAAAGAGAGAACAATTCGCATTGTATTCATCTTTACTACATGAGCAAAAGTTTCTAGGTAGTCAATACCATATTTTTAGTTGAAACCCCTAGGAACAAACCTAGCCATGTACCTTTCGACTTGTCCATTTTGCATATACACCCACTTTGAAACAATTAGATGTGCTCCTTCCGAAACATCAACAATATATCATGTACATTTTTTCCTTAAGGCTTGCGGAGCTTGATTCCATCTAGGATATGACCTCTCTTCCCTAACATTCTTAGGGATCACAAAAGCAGAAAGTGAAGATATAAAGCTTTTAACATTTTGCTAAGTTTAGAATAGGCAACACATCTATTTATAAGATATCGGCTACATTGTGCATATCTCAAGGGAAGCTTTATCTCCCTTCTTCCGTGTCCCTGAGCAACAAAATCTTATTCACAACTGATCACCTCATCCACATTCGCATCTTCACCACTGTCATTTTCATTTTGTTCCATATCACTATCCATAATAGGTGCCAATTCACTTCTGATAATGGAGGAGCTTTGTTCATCTGTGGATCGACCAGGATTGGGATTAGTTTCTTGTTCATGAGTGTGTATGAGAGTCCTTAGTTGGACTTTCTTGCAATAACCCTTTCCATGACAATGAGAAGAGCGGGACTTCCACCCCTTTTTCATCTTGTCAATCTGAGTGGGGTTACCAAAAGGCCTATATCATTAGTATCTAATGAAAGAATATCATGTACATTTCCAATTACTTCCACTCTCCCCCTGAAGGGAATGCTCAAGGAAATAATTTTCGGGTTCAATGAAGGTGACAACTTTAGCCACATGTATTTTTCCATCCTTTGGATATAGGCATTTATATCCTTTTTCAGTATGAGAGTAACCCAAGAAAATGCCTTTGACAGCTCTTGCATCTAGTTTCTTGACATCGGATGCAGAATATGAAAATAGAAAACATAACCAAAGATTTTTGGAGGGAGAATAAATGTCTTATTCTTGGAGTGAATAATAGAAAAAGGATTATCCATTTTCACTCATCTTAAGGGCATCATGTTGATAAGGAAGGTGCTAGTTAGAACTGCCTCATCCACAATCTCTTGGGGAGGTTCCTTTGAAATAAAATCGCTCTGCTCACTTATACAAGATGTCTATTTTTTCTCTTTGTGGTCCCATTTTGTTCAAGGGTATAAGCACAAAAGGTCTCATTAACAACCCCTTTATTGCCAAATAAAATATTCAATTGTTTAGACGTATACTCACGAGCATTATCAGACCTAAACCTTTTGACCACCTTATAATATTTCTCAATCATCTGAAAAATGTTTGAAAGGTTCTAATGACCTCTCCCCCACGATGAACTAGATAAACAAAGGTAGTTCTTGAGTAGTCATCAATAAAACTAATGGAGTACTTGTAACCATTAGAAACCACGGCATTATAGAGCCCTCAAACATCAGAATGAACTAATGCAAAATATTCATTTGTATTGTTCTATGAAATAGGATAAGTAGCACAAGTATGTTTATCTCTCATACCGACAAGACAAACAAAGTTCTCAAGCTTTAAATCTTCAAAAAATGATGGAAACAACTCTTCAAGAGAATCAAAAGATAGATGACCCAGTTGTTCATGCCATTGCATAATCAATTGATGGCACTCCTTCTTGCTTTGTTTCTCTTGAATAACATTTGTTAAGGCAGCTAAGACCTTAACAGGAAGACAATACAGGCCTTCAGAAACCAAACCAATCCCAATCCTCATCCCAGTCACTAAGTCCTGTAACTTGCAACAATTAAAGAAGAAGATTAGTTCACACTTCAATTCTTTTGTTATCTTGCTAATAGATAGCAGATTAAAAGGCATGTCTGGCACATGAAGTGCATCATAAATCATGAATTTGTTTAGGAGAAACGCTCCATTTCCTGCCACAATTACATGTGACCCATCAGCTAGAGCGACGCGAACCCTACCACATACCAATGTCTATTCCTTAAAGAGTTTTGGATCACCAGTCGTATGATCAGTGGTGCCACTATCAATACATTCTTTATACTCGTCATTATCTACGTTATTACCTTTTCTTTGAGAAGCAACAACAAGAGCATGGTTGGTTGTGTAAGCATCTTAAGAGTTTTTCTACACTTCTAACGGTTATCATACCAAGATAAGCCTGGAGATCCTAAATTTGGTATGGAGTAATCTTTCTTCTCTCTCCAATCCATTCAGATGCACTGGCAGCGACTTTCCTTGTCTTTTGATCATTATCTACTTTTGATAATTTCCGCTCTGGATGAAGATCTCAATAGAAATCAACAGTGTGGACAGCTTTATTGTAAATTTGTAATGGTTACATTTCCTGTTATTTGTTCCTGTATAACCTTCTTGAGTTATCAAGGCTAATCACTCAGTATTTCAGACCTCCATGGAAGAACTTCCCATCATTAACCTTCTCTGTTCCTTGGACTCAACTCGTTGATACACATCTTGAATGACAGGAATAGTGTCAGAATTTAATATTTGGCTCCGTACGTTTTCAAACTCGGAGTTTAGGCCTCCCAAGAAAACGAAGGTTATGTTCTTCCACTCTCTATTCCAAAAGATCTTTTGATATATAGTGCACTTCCACAATTCCTCATATTGGTAGTCTAAGTCTTCCCACTTTGACATCAAGGTACTATAGTAAGCACAAATCCAAAGTTTCCCTTAACAAGGATTATTGATCTCCCAAGTTAATTGATAAACCTGTAAGTCCTTCCTTTGACTTTACATACTCTTAAGAACCATCCACATGTCCCAAGGTGATTTTTTTCAAAGAATAAGATGTTGTATATCATCGGAAACATAATTAACAATCTGCATTTTCACTTGATTGTACTCAAGAAACCATTTCCCAGGGTAAATTACAAAACAGGATTGAGCTTTACATAGAATCCCAAATTAGGGGTTGATCTTTATTTTGTAACAAACAAGGGATCAAATTTTAACCTAACGGTTCAGTCCCCAACTCCGTCTAATCCATAAATTTACAATCACGAAATTGCCCCTCCGGCCTCTTCTCCTTCCCCTTGCTATGACCAAGAGCATCTCCGTCCTCCCCTTCCCCCATGCAAGCACCTCACCTATGTCAGCGACAACCCGACAAAGAACGGCCAACACAGAATTGGAACTCCGGCTGCGATGCTCTCCAGTGTTGAGTTCCGCCCACTGTGTGTAAGAACCCACCCACTGAAGGGTGCGATAGAACCTCCTCTTGTGGTGCCCATTTTACCACGCAACTCCTGTCCGATGTCACAACATCCACCAACTTAGCATCATTCACAGGGTCCGCTCGCAGAGCCCACATGAACTTTTGTCCACTGTCTACGAGCCCGTTCCAGATCTCGACCAATTGCACATTGGACAAGGTAGTGAAGCTTCCGAAGCTCACGTAGATCACAGACTTGGGAGGTTGCGTGTCTAGCCAAGCAATGCATTTCCTGTCCTCTTCCCAGAGACTCCTACCGCTACTCGTGATAGAAGTTGACGATGATTGATGCTCATTGAGGAATGCATGAAAGGGTCCAACCGCATAGGTACGAGGGACGTGAGAGCGGATCAGCGAGAGGATGGGGCCTTCTAGGAACTCAAAGGTGTTCATAATGAACGCGGAAGCAAACGGTGTGTGGCGTGTGCGGTGGAGGAGAATGTTGAACGTCGAGTGTGCATCGAGATCTCTACTACGGAAGGACAGGGGGAGATCTCGTCGGGAGTTCTGCGGCACGGACGATGGCGGGATGTTTATCGGCGGCGTGGTCGGTGCGCTGGCCGAAGACGTAGCATCTCCTGGCGGACCGTTGGCCGGCGAGGAGGATGGAGCGTGTGGGGACGGCGTAGGTGGGGAGCGTGCATGGGGGAAGGGGAGGGCGGAGGTGCTCTTGGTCATAGCAAGGGGAAGGAGAAGAGGCCGGAGGGACAATTTCGTGATTGTAAATTTATGGATTAGAGATTGGACCGTTAAGTTAAAATTTGATCCCCTATTTGTTACAAAATAAAAATCAGTCCTTAATTTGGAAATCTAGGTAAAACTCAGTCCTTTTTTTTTTTGGTAATTTACCCTTTTTCGTATAAGGAGTCCTTATCATCAGGTTTGAGTTTCAAACCATTAAAATAACAAATCCGACCACGCCCTGAACTTGTCATCTCCCCAGCAACATATACAATAGAAAATTTGCTTTGGTCAACTTGATAGTAGTTATTTGAACATGATAGTTATCCATTTTGGCATTTTGTCCTCCAATGTAACTCTTATCTTCTTGAGAGACGAATCATGTGGCTTAGCTCACACAAAAAATACAGCCCACTAGAGAGATGTATAGCCAAAGTAAACACTTACAGTGGGAACAAGAAACATCCACAAAATAACAAGAACAAGATGCATCCAGAACAAGATGCAGCCACAAAAGCAACAAACAACAAGAATTCACAACCCAAATCTCCAGCACTTCTAGTAAAGAAGAAAAGATTTAACTCACTACAAACTAGACAGCCTTTGGGGACGGATATTGGGGACGGTCAAACAGCGACCGTCCCCTATACCACTTTAGGGGACGGTTGTGTTCTGCCCGTCCCCTATGTAAAGGTTTAGCGACGGTCGGTTATGACCGCCCCTTTTTACGTGACAATTAGGGACGGTTATAAGACCGTCCCCGTAACAAGCCTTTAGGGGACGGTCATAACCGTCCCTGTTACTTCACTGTGGCCGTCGCATATAATTGAAAGTAAAGGGGACGGTTGTAACCGTCCCTTATGGATTCTTTTTATGGGACGGTTGCATAACCGTCCCTACAACCTCTGTAAATGGCGCGTCTTGAAACCATAGGGGACGGTCAACTTGCGACCGTCCCCGATTATGATTATAAGGGACGGTTGGAACCGTCCCTTTAAATAAAAATTATCGGAGGGGACGGTCCACTTATAACCGTCGCCGATTCTTAGTAAAAGGGACGGTCGAACGACCGTCCCCGATGGTAATATACCCATCCCCGCCGAACCCATCTTCCTCATTCTTCCTCATTCCGCCCTTTGCATCCCACTCCTACTCCGGCGACCTACACCGCCCTCCTGCCTCCTCCTCCACCCTCCGACGTCCATCCTCACGCCCCTTGTCCTCCGGCATCCGCCTCCACCCTCCGACGTCCCCCATCTCATCCGTTGCCCTCCGGCATCCGTCCTCCAGCCTCCACCTCCTCCTCCGCCGTCCGGCCTCCTCCTCGGCACTCCAGCCTCCGCCCACCGTCACCGGCCTTCACGTCCTCATTTGGATGTAAGTTTTATTTTTAATTTTCTGGTTATTTATTAATATATTGTGCTTGTTTTAATTTCATAATCTTAATTTGTATATATACATTTGTTAAAGAATTGTTTATTGTAAAAGCATTGTTTATTTTTATAATCTTATCATGCTTGCTTATGATGTGAATAGTATGATGGATAAGTATGTATAGTATGTGAAAGTATTGTTGTGATGATGGATAAGTATGTAAAAGTATTGTTGGTATGATGGATAAGTATGTATAGTATATGATGGATAAGCATTGTTGTGAATGATGGTATATAGATGTGAATGTGATGATAGTATGCGGTGTTATACAAACACCAAAAGGTGTAAATGCATGATGTAGAATATTTGGATCATTAAGTAGAGTATTTGTGTATAGCCGATTCATTTTCCTTCGATCCTACATTTATGAAATTAACTTTATATCTTACCTTTAGGCAATGGATAAAAGTTGGATGAACAAAAGATTCGATGACTATCGGACGTATAATAAAGGAGTTATCGGATTCATAGACTGGGCTTTTCGATATGAATCGCACTATCATATTGTAGGAGGTGAAGGAGATAAGATACATTGTCCTTGCATAAGATGTAAAAATACTTTGACCCAAAATCGAGCCACAGTTTACGAGCATTTGATATTAAATGGATTTTGGCTACATTATACGAATTGGACATATCATGGTGAAGGAGTTAATTTAGAAGAAGATAGTAATGTCCACGTTGATGATGAAAGAGATGTCTCAGAAATACCAGACCGTGATGCTATATTTGAGATGGTAGATAATATTCGAGGACATGACACCGATGAAATGATGGATTCGCTTCCGGATACGTTGCATGAAAAATTAGAAGATGCAGAGAAACCGTTATGCTCTGGAGTCAAAATGACTCGATTACGTTTTCTTCTGGAGATGTTTAAGATAAAAGTGAAGAATCGGTGTACAGCGGTTACGATGACAGATGTCTTACTGTTGATTAGGACATTATTAAATAATCCAGAAAACTTTCCAAAGGACTGGAAGGATGCTAAGTCTAGATTTCGTGCACTTGGACTGAACTACGAGAAAATTGACGCATGTCCGAACGACTGCATTTTATATTGGAAGGATTACTCAAATTTAGATGGCACAGATGATGGCACAGATGGAGAGGGAGCTGCGCGAAGTAAAGGCAACAATGAATGCACAAGCTGCGGAGATGGCACAGATGCGTATGGACATGGCGAATTTCAGGTCCTTAGTAAGCCGTCTTCAAAGTCAAGCCACGCCCCCTGTACAACCTGCACATCTCGGCGACGACGAGGAGAGTGAGGAGGAGGAAACCGATGAGAGTGATGGGAGTGACGCATCAGAGTAGGTGGAATGGAGTTAGTACCCTAGTTAATTTTAATCCTTTAATTGTAATATTTTTTATTAGTATCTAACATTATGTAGACTTGTTATCGTTTATTATTGTTGTTTTATAATTATGTTGTTGGATGTTGTGATATGCTTAGTTGTTGGATGTTGTGATATGCTTAGTTGTTGGATGTTGTGGTTTGTTCTTTTGAAGAGAAGAATGATTGGTGTTGTACATTTTATTATGTTCATATTGTTTTCAGGTGTAATATTGAATGATGTAAGGAACATATCAGAATATGTAATTTTTTTTCCTGTCATGGTTTATTGGGGACGGTTGTAACCGTCCCCTCTGGAGCTACAGAAACGTCCCTCCAGCAAGAACAAATCACGAAGTCTATTGGGGACGGTTCTAACCGTCCCCATTAGGGAAGAGCACTTGGGACGGTTATAACCGTCCCTAATAGTCTTCTGTTGGCGTCGCTATTGATTCTACACTAGAGGGGACGGGTACGACCGTCCCTAATAGTCTTCTGTTGGCGTCGCTATAGACTTTTCCAGGCTTCTGTTGGCGTCGCAAAAGACGTAAAGTGTAGGTTGTAGGTTGGTAACCGTCTCTAATAATATAGGTTGTAGGGACAGTCACAACCGTCCCTAATAGCCTTCGTATAAGGGACGGTTACAACCGTCTCCAAAGGGTGATTACATGAGACGGTTGTCAGAAGCGTCCCATATAGTCAAATGAGACGGTGGCTGACGGGACGGTTTAGGAACCGTCCCCGTTGATCAGAGGGGACGGTTCTAGAGACAAATGGGACGGTCTACGACCGTCCCCTTAGACCCACCCGCCTGTAGTGACTCCAACTTGCATGTTCAAGTAGTTAACACGGGAGGTCTAGACAGCCAGCAACCAACATGACACACAAACTTGGCTCCTACCAGGAGCCCCTACCACCACGAACTTGCACAAGCACGGCGTGAGCTCTTGCACATCACAAGCACGAACACAACACGAACTTGGCTTCATGCAACCTCAACCAGGGCAAAACACCTTGAGGTGCAAGCAAGAGCACATGAGAATGGGCTTCAACAATCAACACAGCAAGGCGTTAGCTGCCATCAGCACATCACCATAGCTTGCTCTTATACCATCTTGAATCACAACATTCAAATGCAATAGAGTTAACGTGGAAACCCTCGAGAGGGAAAAACCATGAGGCGACAAGTTCACTGCTTGCCCTTGACGCTAAGGCTTTTTTTTTCTTTCTTTTTATTTATATGAAAGAGAAGGAGAGAGTTACATAGCACACAAATGGATAAATGGATCTTTACCTAATATCTATTTACCTCTAATAATCACACTTAACAATCTCAAATGAACGAGTGCAAGTCGGTATACCTTTGAATATGTGCACTTTCAAATTTCTAAGCAAATAAGTGACCAAAAAGTGAGAGACGTGGATTTTACATGCATTTGTATTTTCCCGTCCTCTTTTTTGTTATTTCAACTACAATTTTTTGTGTAACTTCTCCCTATTTTTGTATTTTTTTATTACACTTTGATTGTTTCCATATTTCTTTTTAATTATATTCTGAGGTGCTTCTTTGTAAGGTTGTGATCATCAAAATGGATTGTATTCCTCTGAGAACAGGTTTATATCAGGACAAGTTTCGAATACCAACCATATTAATGATAAGCATAATTTACTCTTATATTTTTTACTCGGAACGTTGGAATTAAAAAGCAGAAACTGGAGGAAATTGTTTTTATTCTGACAAATCGTTCTTAGAAATAAGAGTATTTTTTCCCTATTTTACAAATGTAACCCTCTTATTTTACGAGCAGTCACTATTTATTCGATGTCTTTTATTTATGCATCTCTTTGCACCAAAACACGGAGAAAATTTCCCTCCTTTCCCAGTTGTTGGATTAATGTATGAAAACTAATCACCTGAAAATTGGCTCCTTCACTTTCAATAGTGTTACTTTCCGTTTAACTAAAATTATGAATTTTGTCAATTTTAAGAAGCATAATTACTTCCAATGTTGAATCAAATAGGACATAAACATCCGTTTCTTTGTTAGATCATATATCCTCACACACGTATTATTGTATTGCTCGACCCCAGGCAGTGCCTCTATACTTGTCGGAGATGGCACCGGCGCACCTCCGTGGCGGTTTGAACATGATGTTCCAGCTAGCTACCACCCTCGGCATCTTCTCCGCTAACATGATCAATTACGGCACTGAGAAGCTCCGCCCGTGGGGATGGCGCCTCTCCCTCGGCCTCGCCGCTGCCCCGGCCTTCCTCATGACCCTAGGGGGCCTCCTACTACCGGAGACCCCCAACAGCCTCATCGAGCGAGGCCTCCTCGATAAGGGGAGGCGCGTGCTCGAGAAGATACGCGGCACGAGCAATGTGGCCGCCGAGCTCGAGGACATTGCTGAGGCCAGCGAGCTTGCTAACGCAGTGGAGGCGCCGTTTAGGAGCATGTTAGAGAGGAGGAACAGGCCGCAGCTGGTGATGGCAGTGATGATGCCAGCGTTCCAAATACTTACCGGGATCAACTCGATACTCTTCTACGCACCGGTGCTGTTCCAGAGCATGGGGTTCGGCGGGAATGCTGCGTTGTACTCGTCCGTCATGACCGGCGCCGTGCTCGCGCTGTCTACTGTTGTCTCCATTGCCTTGGTAGATAGGTATGCACACAAACGAACTCGAACTCAACTAGATTTAAATATAGTTATTAGCAAAGGACTTGGCACAAATACTATTACAGTGACCGATTTCAAAATATGTAAAATTATTTAATTTGCTTCGCTTACTTAATATGTTCTAGCACAGATTGGGC
Organism: Ottelia alismoides; assembly: GCA_037367405.1. Classification (NCBI taxonomy): domain Eukaryota; kingdom Viridiplantae; phylum Streptophyta; class Magnoliopsida; order Alismatales; family Hydrocharitaceae; genus Ottelia; species Ottelia alismoides. The sequence continues at coordinate 654,126 of JAZKJV010005225.1, forward strand.
CGGCGAATCCTGCTCATCGCCGGAGGCATCCAGATGGTGATCTGCCAGGTCATCGTTGCCACGATCCTCGGCACGAAGTTCAGCGGTGATCAGCAGCTCTCCAAGTCCCTCTCTGCTGCCGTCGTGACCGTCGTGTGTCTTTTCGTGGCTGCCTTCGGGTGGTCATGGGGGCCGCTGGGCTGGACCGTCCCCAGCGAGATCTTCCCGCTGGAAACGCGTTCGGCTGGCCAGAGTATAACCGTGGCTGTCAACCTCTTCTTCACGTTCGTCATCGCTCAGTCCTTCCTCGCGCTTCTTTGCCGGTTGAGGTACGGTATATTCCTGTTCTTCGCGGGGTGGATCACAGTGATGACGGTGTTCGTCTACGTATTCCTGCCGGAGACGAAGGGGGTACCGATCGAGGAGATGGTGCTGCTGTGGAGGAGGCATTGGTTCTGGAAGAGGGTCATGCCCCCAGTGATCGTGGAGGAAGGAGTGGAGATCAGCAGCTGAAACAAGTAGCATGCATGGAAGAGAAACACAAATGAAATTTAGGTGGTTGTGGAAGAAACTTAAACAAAATTGTTGACTACATAAGGGAAAATATCACTAATTTCAAAGTTGTGTTCTACAATTTTAAGGGAAAGTTTTTTTTCTGAAATCGAAAATTTCTTAAATCATGATATATTACAAAGAAATTGTTGGAAGATGGGAAAATGATATTTTTGCACATCATGTGGACCATGTGCTTTTATCTATCTTACAAGAAATACGAAGGGAAGGAGCTACATAAATGTCTATATATTTGCAGACAAAAATGCCAGAAAGATGTGGGCTGATCAGAGCCTATTTTAAAATCGTGCAGACAAAGATGCCAAACAACATGTGACTACTTTGAATTTGTCTTAATAATCGTTGGGTGATTGGTGTTTTAACTAAATGATTAGAATGTAAGCCTCTTTTGTATGTATATTATTTGGATCTAAATGAGATATAACTATTTTTTATATAATAATGTTTTCTTAGAATAGAGGGAATCCTTTACGGAAACATCCATAAATATACTCCGTATCATAAAAACAGGGGCGGAATCAGGAATTTCATCAAGAAGGGGTTGAGTATACAATTATTATGTATGCTCAAAAATAGAAAAATATATGTATTTTTGAACGATATTTTTAATTAGAATTAATATTTTTAAAATGAAACTCTTTCAATCTTGATAAACATAGAATTTAAATCTATTATTAATGTTAAAATTTCAAATAGATTATTTTCCATGGCTATTTTTAAAATTAGATAAATATACTAATTTAAGCCTCACTAAATCCATCCTAAAAAGGTTAAATTATCAAGTGAAATTTTTAAAATAAAAAAGCTCACGGTTAAATAGAAACAATAAAATTTATTTTATTTATAAAGAGTAATAAAAATAATGGGAGAGATAAATAAACTCGAATACAATTTTATATCAAATTATTTTAATACTTTGGAAGTGATTGGATAAACCATATAAAAGAAAGTAAAAATTTTTAAAACAAAAAAGCTCACGGTTAAAATGAAACAATAAAATTTATTTTATTTGTAAAGAGTAATAAAAATAATGGGAGAGATAAATAAACTCGAATACAATTTTATATCAAATTATTTTAATACTTTGGAAGTGATTAGATAAACCATATAAAAGAAAGTAAATTTGATGGAGATAAGATTTGAACCTTTATCTCCAAAATAATAACCATACCACTCTACCACTTAACCATTTAATTATTTTACAGCATTTGTATAACAAAATTATTTATAATATACTTAAAGAGAGGCCACATTAAAAACTTAATACATTGTATAAGTGATGTATAATAATCATGAGGGGTTATAATGTATACTAGTTCCGCCCCCGACTCGAATACAATTTTATATCAAATTATTTTAATACTTTTGAAGTTATTGGATAAACCATATAAAAGAAAGTAAAATTGTTGGAGATAAGATTCGAACCCTGGTCTCCAAAATAAAAATCTTGCTTCTCAACCACTTGACCATTTAATAATTCTACAATATTTCTCTAACAACATGAATTATAATATAATTAAGGAGGGACCGTATTAAAAACTTAATACATTATATAAGTGATGTATAATAATCATGGGGGACCATTGCCCCCCATAATGTATACTAGTTCCTCCCCTGCATAAAAAGATGCAGAGTGCAGACAGAATCCTGTATGAAAAACTTCCAGAATTTTCCCAACTTGTTATGTGTTCGGACATATTTTGGAGGAGTGCAAATATGGGAAAGCAAGGAAAATCATGATCCCATTGTCTCTGGTCATAAAGTTGAGCAGCACTCTCCTCAGCCGGTGCAAGTGCCAAAGAAACTAGATTGAAACGTTGAGCTTACTTCCATGAGCTGATATGGAGAAAATTGACCCTAACAACTTATTGTTGGGATACGAACCACAGGATACATATGCAGACGCGTAATCACTCACCACTACAAAAGCACATTAAGAAGTGGACAATCAAATATGACGACGATTGGCCACCTCTCGTGATCACCAGAGAAGAAAATCACTAAGATGTACAACGAGTAAAGCTCTCACCGTCCCTCTCTCTCTCTTCTCTCCCACTCTCTTTTTCTCTTGTGGTATCCCCTCTTGATATGGTGTTGAGGTGTCTCCATCCCCTCTATATATAGCACAATTACAAATTTATAGTTCTATTCTCATTAGGACTACAAATAGAATATAACTCAATTACTATTAGGATTAGGAATCTCATCCCATTAGGATTCATAATCCTTATGATCCTTATCCTAACACTTATTGGGTACGGCCCCCTCAAAAGGCTTAAGTTTAAGTTATCAAGTAGTAATCTCAAATAAGTGTTAACAGTAGTGAATGCACGCTCTGGGTGTTGGGAGATCGAGGGATTCTCTTAAACTGTTCTGTAAAAGATGGCTAGCAACGGAATATTCCCCACACGGTAACCAAGAATAATAATTGTAGCACAATAATAAAACAACCATAGAGAGACGAGAAATTTACGTGGGAAAACCCTCCTCTATGTGAGAGAGGGGGAAAATCCACATAAATTTCTCGTCTCTCTGTAGTTGCTCGATTATTGTGCTACGATTAGTATTCTTGGTTCTCGTATGGGGAACGTTTCTGCTAGTCATCCTTTGCAAGATAGGTTAAGAAAATCCATCGATTTCCCAACAAGTGGTATCAGAGCTCGTGTTGTCGAGATGGGGAAGGATGACGAAGGAACGATGATCAAGTAGACTAGCACGAACTGGAAAATATGGAAGGCCAAGATAGAGAACATTTTGTATTGCAAGGACCTTCATGATCCGGTGGAAGGAGAAACAGCCAAGCCCAAGGGCATGCTTGTAGGTGGCTGGACGAAGCTGAACAGGAAAGCAGTCGGCACCATCCAGAAATGGCTAGACTTATCGGTATTCCACAATGTCACAGAAGAGACAGATGCGAAGAAACTATGGGAGAAGCTGACAAAGCTCTATGAGCAGAAGACAACCACCAATAAGGCGTTCTTGATTAAGAAGTTGGTGAATCTAAAGTATAAGGATGGGATGAAAGTTGTTGATAACTTGAATGAGTTTTAGAGTCTCATCAATCAACTGAGTACTATGAACATGGTACTAGATGATGAATTGTAGGCGCTTCTTCTACTGGGTTCCCTGCCAGACAGTTGGGAAACCCTGGTGATTACCATGAGCAACTCCGCTATAGAGCTGACCATCCCTATGGAGCAGTCTCTACTTTACAAGAAAGGGAAGGATGTGGCATTGTCAGTAACACAAAATAGAAGATTCACTTTTTTTTTGTTTGGATGGATCATATTCTTTGTTTTCCCAAAAGTTGGAATTTGTTGTTTGAAGTAGTGGAAATTCTTTTGAGAAGAAGCCAAGATGGAAAGGGTTCTCAATGGAACCCTGGATCTTTAATAAAGAAAACCCTTTGCACAAAAGGACTTGTTGTAGAAGGCGACTTTGATCATCACCTCCTTCATATCACCAAGATCGTGCAAGGAAGAGTTCTCACAACCTGAAAGTATAATGAAGAAGGCATGGAGTGACTCGACTCCTGCAATGGGATCTTGGTTTGATAATATCATCAACGCAAGGAAGCAACATGATGACGAGGTGTCTCCAGCCAAATGATGCAAAGTGAAGCTCGTGGCATCACAGGAAGCGACACCACATACAGAGCATGGAGCACATTGGGATCCATACCTAGGATGCAGCCTCGAATGGGTTCCTCCAGAGAGGTCAAGGTATCTCTATGGACCATTGTGACATTTTTCCTACTTCTGTTATGTTTTAGTTTGACCCATGAGATTACAGTTGTGTTTAATGATGATAATCAAGTCGAACTGTAATGAACGAACATGTGCTTGAGTTAGGCTCGATAAGAAATTCTGTAAGTACAAATTTGATTCGATAAATGTTCGATAGGATATATTCGAGTTAAAGTTTGTTTAGAAAACTATCATTTGAGTTTGGTTAAATAGCTATTTACTAACGATTTCACTTAACTCAAATTTGTATAGAAGAACAATTTCGAAACCAGAGTTCGATAAGTAGTAAATATAATAAATTATTGAAGTTTAACTTGTACAAAGCCCTCATATATAAACCATAGCTCTTTGACTCAAAAATATCTCATGTGTACACTAAAAAAAAGACAAAATTGGCATGCACATGGTGGCACATTATGTGCACACTATATACACGCCATGTACACGCCTACATGTTGGGCAAGCACATGTGCTCGCCCGACTTGTGCTCGCGGGTAGCCCTGTCGTAAGGGGAGGCAGGCAAACACCTACGTACTCTAGGTGCTCGCCTGCCTTCTGAGTGTGCACAAGAAGGCTTGCCAAATGGCTCGCCCGTAATATGTCCTCTAGTCGACATCCTCTTGTACATGTCCTACTAACTTGTACCTATAAACTCACATAATATATATGAACTTACTTACAAATGAAACATATAAGTTCATATAAAACTTCAATATATGTATATGCTTCATATTTAAAAGGCAATTCCATATGTGTATGTGTGTCTATACACGCACACACAACAAATAGATGTTATAAAGGTTCTACAGTTGAATTAATCTACAAGTACAATTACATATAATATCAAAGTTTCTATAAATTCAAAAATTTATTTGAAATTCAACACCTACGTAATATAAAAACCAACAATCGTTTCTTATTCGATCTAAAAATTTTTTAAATCAAACTCTCTTTTGTTTTCTTTTTCTCCTTCTCCTTAAACTTGGCAAACATGTGTGCCTCTTCTTTTAGGTCATTCTCCTTAATGAATCTCGTATTCATAATACTAAAATTGATTTATTAGGCTCTGTTCCTGATAATCGCCCGAACGACTAAGGTAAAGGTAAAGAAATGGTCGTCGCGACCTCAATCACTCGGGCTAAGTATATCAAGAAAAATCAACCACTCAGAACATGTAAAACTAATCGAGCACGAAAGAGAGCGGTCATGCTATGAGATTAACCTGGTATAGCACCCAGGGTCGAACACAAGGAGCACAGATTGGCCTTGCGGCCTACGATGTAGTCAGAAATCCGAGAGAGTATTTTTTAGTGTTTTTAAGGGTTTCTATATTTTTTTAGGATTTTTGGAATATAAAGAAAACAGGAAAAGCACACAAACAATTAACTTGAACAATTTATTTAATGCATTAGAAAGCAAGCAAAAATTCAGACAAAAATATTTTTATTTTTTTATGTTTTTGGTGAATTTTTGAGATTTTTCTGATGTTTATTTTATTTCCTAAAAATCAAACAGTACGAAAAGCAAGGGGTACTGTCCAGCCAGGCCCAAAACCCAAAGATAAAATATCTAAGGATCTCAAAGGGACCTGGAGGTAATTTTCCTATATACTAGAGAAAACAAGGAAAATTTGAGCACCAAAATTATTGTTTTTGAGTTTTTAAATTATTTATTATGATTTTTAGGAGTTTTGAGGTGTTTTTAAGTTTTTAGGGCTTTTACACAATGAAAAATAGCCAAAATTGGCTAGAAAATCAAGGAACACAAAATAAACAGTAACTAATTTTTATGGAATTTTTAAAAGGGTTTTGATATTTTTTCGGGGTTTATGACTCTAAACAGTAGCAAAAATAAGGGTTTTTGAATTTTTAAAAATACCAAATGAAATCAAAAATGTCCTCAAAAATTCACAAAAATCCTACACCATGGCAGGAGCCATGTGTCAAATTTTCATCGAATTTGGAGGTGATTTGATATTTTATTCAAAAATAAAGGAGGGGCACTGTGCACAGGGACCAAAGTGCAAATACCCAAAAGTTCTGGGGTCCTGGTGCAAAATACCCAAGAAATCACGCGCGAGGCGCGTGTCTGGGGCACTCAGGGACCTATATGTAAGAAAAACAAGTCCGAGGACTTTTTGGTAACTCGTACCAAAAAGTCCAGGACCTGTATTGCAAAAATCCCACTAAAACACGCACATGTGCAAATCAAACGCTCACAGGGGCATAAATGCAAATATAAAAAACTTTTTATTCAATCCGTAACATCCAGAACTACAAGGTTTATATTGCAAATAACCCAATAAAGTTCACGTGACGAAGCACGTGGTCCACATAGACAAGGGTATAAGTGCAAATAGAGTAAGTACGAGGTCCTCAATGCAAATATCCCAGAAAATAAACAACTTAATTTAAAAATTACAGGACTAAAATGAAATAAAACAAACAGAGGGGCCTAAGATGAATTTACCCCTTTTATTATTATCGACGGCCTGATGTGCGCCGCGTAGCTGATCCAACGGTGGAGAACGGGGCGGCGCTCTTCTTCTTCAGCTCTTGGGCCAGATCGACGGTGCAGAGGTGGCCACGTGGGTGATCGGTCGGCTCAGGCGCTGGGGGCCTCTCTCCTCTGTGCTGACGGTTCGGATCAGCCCCTCGAGATAATCAACGGCTGCTGCTCCTCAGTGGATGGACGATCAGGATCGAGACTGGAGCGGCGGGGCTGATCGGACGGTGAAGGAGGATGCAGGAAGAACACTCCGCCGGCGAGCTTCGCCGGCCTCGTGCGCCTGCAGTAGCTCTCCTCAGCTGCTGCTAAGTATCGGAACAGATCTGCGGTGACGTCCCGCAGCTGGTGAAGGCCTCAGATGACCCGGCCGAGCCCTGGAGGGGCTCCGGCGAGGTCGTCGGCGACGGGCTTCTGGTCTGGATGTGAGGGGGGCTCAGATGCCCTCCCTTTGACCTGCAAAAGGCACCAGAAGCTTCGCGGGTCGAGGGCAAAGTGCCTCGACCCGAAGAAGCAAAGTGAACGTGGACTGTGGGTCGGGGCGGATGAGCTCCGGCGAGCGGAGGATGGTGGAGCTCGACTCCCAGCTCCGGGGCGAGCTGGGTTGAATGAAAGAGCGAAGAACGTGCGTCGGAGAATGGAGAAGGTGTGTGTGGGTTCCGATGATCGATAAGGTGCGCGATATGGCCGGAATCAGGGAAACTCGTCGGAGATGCGATTTGGGCGAAATGAAAAATTAAGCTAAATGAAAAGGCTAATCGGCTACCTGGGTGATGCGAGAGACTGTGCTGGAGCTTGGCTAGCTCCTGGTCGTAGCCTCGAAGGGCGTCAAGGCCTGAGGCTCGAGCTCCTGCAAGCGGCGGAGCACGGCAGCGCGAAGCTGCCGGATCGATGGTCGGGGCACCCTCTCCTCACTGCAACAGGGGCAAACGCGAGCTGTCACCTCGGTGATTGCTCTGGAGGTCACGAGAATGAAAGTGGCGAGCCAAAGATGAGGCGCGGAGGCGGCGGAGGTCGGGATATATATGGAGACAGGGCCGATTAGGGTTGAGTGGAGACGGCTATGGAAGGCGTGGATCCTTCGGCGAAGGATCCGGCGAGGATGATGGATGATTGGCGAAGGATCCGGGCACGGGGTTTGCGGAGGCGACAGGCTGGAGACGCGTGGAGAAATCGGCGAAGTCGGGTCGGGCGCGGGTCTCCCCAAAAGGAAAGAGTCCGCGGGGGAGTTGACCGGGGTCAACAATCCCCCGTGGACCAATCAGGAGCTGCCACGTTTTTAATTTTTTGTTTATTTAATTTAAGGTAGAAAAAGGCCGAATTAAGAAAAACTCAAAACATGAAATATTTTTCTTTTATTTTTTTCTATTTTTTGGTGATTTTTAATTAATTTTTGGAAATAAAAATAGGGTAGCTATATATATATAAGTATATGTACACTATATAGATTTTAATTTTTGATTTTTTATTTGTTATTTTTATGTATTTTTATGCCCATTTTATATTTTATTTATTTACATCATAAAATAAAGAACAAAATGGTATTTTTATTTTATTTTAATTATTTATACACAAGGGTGAAATAAATAGTTGTATACATTTATATACTTGGTATCTATACAATGTATTTTTGTATTTTTAATTTTGTGATTTTTATTTGATTTTTGTTTTGTTTCTTGTTATTTTATGTATTTACAATATGTAACATAGAATATTTACAAAAAGTTTAGAAAATAATTTTATTTATTTATAGGGTTAAATAAATACATGGGTGATGGTCTATGCACATGGTGGAGGGATATTTTTGGTCTTTTTGGTTTGTTTTTAAGAGTTTCTAAATATATACAAAATATGTACAAGCATATTTTTGGGTGAGGAAAATATAATTTTATTTATTTACAAAAGTATGTACACATGAGCTCCTATCTCCCTCTACTTTGGATTTTATGCGGTCAGGCCCATGCTGAGCCCTCCCTTGGGTTAAGTTGCTCAATATTTATTCTAAATATTTCCCTCTTTTTCTTTTTACTCTTTATTCTTTTATTTTTGCACAAAAACATGCTAATTACAGGTTTTTACACAATGCATGCTTTTGGTAATTATTTGTATTTACACATATCTACATGTATTTGCAAAGGTTTTTGTAGCTAAAATAGGAGAATAAAGAGTGATGAATGGGTATTCATCACCCCCTATGCTTTAACTTTGCTAGTCCCTTAGCAAACACTTATTTGAAAAAGAAGTGAAAAAGAAAGAAAAAGAAAAAGAAAAAGAGGATGTACATGGATCAAGGTTGAATTATTAAACTTTCCTTCATTAACTTGAAATATGGAGCTCGATCAGATCTTTGGATTATTATTGTGTCGGAACCTTATTTAGACTTAAGCTTAAAACTCAACAGCCTCCAAGTTCCACCAATCTATGGGCAAGACTCCTCAATAAACCAGATCAGAATAAGTTTACATACACAAACTCTAATGACCATGAATCTTTCCATGCGGTGTAAGTGATATGTGGCTCCCCACCTCAGAAGTAACAAAGAAACAGCCTCCCTCAACCTGGTAACTCTAATGCCTCGGTCTAGCAACTCTTTCCTCGAGAAGCGGGGTATTCCCTTCTAAGTTCAAGTGCAACCGGCTCAAGAAGAGGGGGTAGAAGTATAGAATTTTGGAAGCTTAGCCAGTGTAGCTAAGTCTCCCGCTGCAAGCTTCATGAGATGTACCATTGATACCATAAGCTTTTGCTTTATTTGATTATGTACACTCCGGTGGGGTTATTAAATTTTCAATCCGACCCACCACTTTTTTGGAGTTCTTTTTGCATTTTTGCATATATATTTTTTTTTCAAGTGCTTCTGTACAACATATCTACATGGTGCAGCATAGATAAGAAATTTTCCTCTTGAGCCAGTAGACTATCCCTCTTTTGAAGCTTTATTGCAACCCACAGCTTCTGTCTTTAGCCTTCATCACCACTAGACCAAGTTGAGGTGCACTTCCTTCACTATAAGAAGAAGAGAGGTTCTGCCTAGAAGTACTACCCTCATATGCTACCCCAAGCCAAAGGAAACTGCCTCCTCACCACCTCATCCGTGGAGAGCCATGTGTAAGTGCAGGTGCAAGTTAAGCCATTGTCTCTAAGAGTCATGCGTGTGTTGTTAAGTGCTCTACTTAGGCTCATCAAGATGACATATGCTCATAGCCTAGTGGACTCAAAGAATTAAGTCCTTATGGACCTGAAAAGCCTTAACCCTAAGTCCTATAAGGTTCCTCTTAAAGTTAAGTGGATTAAGATCTTTTTCAAGCTCCATTTCTCAATTTAATTCCAGGCTTAGTTTAAATGTCAACTCTTATCCAGGAAAAACTATATACATATATGTACACAAGATGCTATTTACAAATATTTTACAATCATGCAAAATTTTTGAAAAATGTTTTGAAATCATGAATGATGCATGAGGTGCTAGTTTTGCAAAAAGATATTTACAAACATTTACACAAGATTTTTGCAAACTTTTGATTTTCAAAACATTTTGGAAAAATTTTGTACTATATACATAATTTTGATACAAAAATATTTACACAAGCTTTACACAAAAGATTTTTGAAATCATTTTTACAAAAATACTTTGTACACTAGCTATGTATGTGCAAGATAAAAGAGGTTTATGTACATGAAAAATTTTTAAATTTTTGTGATTTTTAGCCATTTTATTTATTAACACACTCACACAAAGTACGAGTTATGGTTAAAGTATATATGAAATATATACACACCCCCCTATACTTAGCTCGAACGATGTCCTCAGAGTGATCAAGAGCGATGAAGAAGACATAACTCGTGCTTAGTAAAAGGGAAGTGAAAAGGAATGGCTAAGTACAGAAACGAATAAATGAATAGAATGAGGGGGACTCGGTGGTTTCCCCCTATACTTAGGATTAACTAATCCTAAGTATAGCAAGCTGTACATGAAGGGAAATCCGAGTGAAGAGTATACAGAGTCTGCCCCCCCTATACTTAGGGTAAAATATCCCTAAGTATAGGCAGCAAAAACAGGAGCAGAAAGAATGAAACGAATACTTGCAGGTCCGACAATCCCCCCTATACTTAGGGTAAAGTACACCCTAAGTATAGCATGATCACAGGATGAGAAACGGGATGTGGGACTAAAGAATAGAATGATATGGACAACTGGATCTATACAGACGGAAGAACAGTGAGAATCAGGCGTGAGATGCAAAAGATGTGAGTCAAGAGACCACATCTCACGCAAAATGAATAGCGACAATAATAACGTCCCGTGGCTCATGATCTAGAAATGGCTTGAGCCGCTGGCCGTTCACTCGAAAGGTACTCTCAGAAGATAACTCAGATATATCAATGCTACCGTTATCGTGTACCTTTCTGACCAAGTAAGGTCCCTTCCATTTGCTCTGTAGCTATCCTGGAAATAATCGTAGCCTTGCATCAAACAACCATACTCTCTGTCCAATCTCAAAATGCTTGTGGCTGATATGAGAATCATGCCACTCCTTCACTTTCTCTTTATAATGTAGGCTGTTTGAGAAAGCTGTATCTCTAAGCTCTTCCAGGGCGGCTAACTCTGCCCTCCTCTGGTCTCCTATACCATCTGGATCCATCATAATATTTGTGACTGCCCAAAGTGACTTGTGTCTTAGCTCAACAGGTAGATGGCACGGCTTGCCATAAACGAGGCGAAAGGGAGATGTGCCCAATGGAGTCTTGAAAGATGTCCGATATGCCCACAAGACCGAGTCCAAAAGCTGTGACCAATTCTTTCGGTCAGGGCGGACGACTTTCTGCAAAATATTCTTGATCTCCCTATTAGACACCTCAGCTAGACCATTCGTCTGTGGATGGTAAGGTGTGGCAACACGATGGTCTATACTGAACTCGCTAGCGAGGGCCTTCACCTGGTCGTTGACGAAATGAGACCCCCCATCAGAAATCAAAACTCGTGGAACCCCGAACCGCGTGATGATGTGCTTTCTCAAAAATCTGCAAACTGTCCTTGCATCAGCGGCTCGGGCGGGGATAGCCTCAACCCAACGACTAACATAATCTACGGCCAACAGAATGTACTCAAATCCCTGACTCTTAGGGAATGGACCCATGAAATCGATGCCCCGTGCGTCAAAAACCTCACAGAAGTGAATGGGCTGCATCGGCATCATATCACGCTGTCCACAAGTGCCCATCCTCTGACAGTCAGTACACCTCTTCACGAACTCATCAGAGTCTTTGAAGAGGGTAGGCCACCACAAGCCGGATTGGAGCACTTTCTGTGCCGTTCTTCTCCCAGAATGATGTCCTCCTGCCTCAAGCTTGTGGCAGTAAGTGAGGACACTATGATGCTCCTCCTGAGGAATACACCGACGCCAGATGCTATCCCCTCCTTCGTGGTAAAGGATGGGATCCTCCCAGTGGTAGGACTTGGCCTTCGCAAGGAAGGTCTCAAGCCTCTGCCTGGGCCAATCTTGTGGGACTTTCCCAGCAACGAGAAAGTTCACAATATCGGCATACCATGGGAGTGAGGCGATAGCAAGGATCGCCTCATCTGGGAAGGTATCTCGAATAGGATCAATCTGCTCAGAATCCTCAGGCTGCTCTAATCGGGAAAGATGATCCGCCACCACATTCTTGACTCTAGGCTTATCCTTGATCTCAATGTCGAACTCCTGGAGTAGAAGGATCCATCTAGTAAGTCTGGCCTTGGCATCCTTCTTTGACATGAGGTACCTGATGGCGGTGTGGTCAGTAAACAAAGTCACTCTAGATCCAATGATATACGATCTGAACTTATCTAGGGCAAACACTACGGCTAGCATCTCTTTCTCTGTGACCGTATAATTCCGCTGGGCGGAATCCAATGTGCGGCTAGCGTAGTGTATGGCAAATGGAACTCCATCCCTCCTCTGTCCCAGCACTGCCCCCACGGCAAAATCGGAGGCGTCTGTCATGATCTCGAATGGGAGAGACCAATCGGGTGGCTGAAGGACAGGAGCCTCAATAACACACTGCTGGAGAGTCTCAAAGGACGAAAGACACTTGTCATCGACAAGGAACTCGGTGTCTTTCGTCAAGAGATCAGTCAACGGTCGGGCGATCTTGCTGAAATCATGAATGAATCTCCTATAAAAACCAACGTGCCCCAGAAATGACCGTAGCTGCTTCAAATTGGACGGCGGTGCGAGTTTTCTAATGACGTCCACCTTGGCCGGATCAACCTCCATGCCCCTATTGGAGATGATGTGGCCAAGCACCGTCCCTTGAGTCACCATGAAGTGACTCTTCTCCCAAGACAGAACCAAGCGGGTAGCAATACATCGCTGGAGCACTCGGTCTAGGCAGTCAAGACAGGAATCGAATCCGTCGCCGTAAACCGAGAAGTCGTCCATGAAGACCTCCAAACACTCCCCTACCATGTCCGAAAAGATCGACAGCATGCATCTCTGAAAAGTCGCAGGGGTGTTGCATAGCCCAAATGGCATGCGTCGGAAGGCGTATGTACCGAAGGGACAGGTAAAGGTGGTCTTCTCCTGATCCTCAGGAGCAATGGCCACCTGATTGTAGCCCGAGTACCCATCCAGGAAGCAATAATGGCTCTTCCCTGCCAGTCTCTCTATGATCTGATCAATAAAAGGCAGGGGGAAATGGTCCTTCTTGGTGGCCTGGTTGAGTCTCCTGTAGTCAACGCAGACCCGCCAAGAGGTGGGTACTCGTGTAGCAATCTCCTCTCCCGACTCACTGATCACAGTCGTGATGCCCGTCTTCTTGGGCACCACATGCAAGGGGCTAACCCACTTGGAGTCGGAAATGGGATAAATAAAATCTGCACTCCACCATTTTGATTTTCCTTCATGACAACCTCTCGTAGGTTGGGGTTCAGTCGCCGCTGGAACTCACGCGACGGCTTTGCCCCTTCCTCGAGATAGATATGGTGGGAGCACAACGAAGGACTAATCCCATGGAGATCTGCTACGCTCCATCCAATTGCCTTGCGGTTCTTTTCAAGAACCTCCATCAGACGGGATTCTTGTTCTCCAATCAGATCGGCAGAGATGATGACTGGGTACATCTCAGATTCTCCCGCAAGGAATCGATACTTCAGCGAAGTAGGGAGCGGCTTTAGCTCTGGACAGCTGGGTGCTGGCAAATCTGGCTTCTGAAGAAGATGTGTGTATGCTGACAATTCTGCCAGATCTGCCTGGGAAAATGATAAAGAACTCTCACAAGCTGGATCTGGAGAAGGCGGTTCCTCTGCATTGTCTCTGATCTGCTCTACCTCTACCTCCTCCTCATTTATAGGCTCAGGTGGATCCAGGTCTGGCATCTGATCATCACAATCTGCCCAATCAGATTCTGAATCCGAGGGATCTGTATCAACTGCGGTGGCATCAGTACCACCGTAGAGCAGGGTGGCCTCAGTACCACCATCACTGAAAATCGTGTCGCGATCAAGGTCCGACTCTGCTGACTCAATAGTATCCTGAACCAGGGTTGTGCTCTCCAGACTATCCTCTGCTATCATCTCTGCATCAGCTGTATCTGAATATGAGAGGATGGTCTGTGCTGCAGGATCTGCCCAAGCTGCCTCATCATCTGTGATCACAAAATCACAGTCCTGGTGTATGTCTGGCTCTGTATCTGTCAGCTGTTCTGAATCTGTACTGCCCTCTGAGCGGGATCTATCTCTGGCTCTGTGGTCCTTAACCGTCTCTATTTGTATACTCTCGCCCTGGACGCGAAAGAATACCTTCCCACTGTCATGGTCAGTCACTGCCTTGGCTGTGGCCAAGAACGGGCGACCGAGGATGATGGGGGAATCGGTCAACGAGTCAGGGGTCTCCATGTCCAGCACTACGAAGTCCACGGGGAATTGCAAACCCTGAATAGTGACGACAACGTCTCGCAACAACCCCTTTGGCCTCTTGACAGACCGATCAGCAAACTGAAGGTATGTCCTGCTCTGTCTAAGAGTGCCCAACTCTAAGTGGTTGAGAAGGGCTGCCGGAAGAAGGTTGATCGACGATCCGCTATCTAATAGAGTGCGGTCGAACCTCTGCTCACTAATCTGACATCTGACATATGGGGCTCCTAAATCTGGCCTCTTGGTAGGGAGATGGTTCTGGATCGCGTAACACGTGGCTTTTGTCAACACATGAATTTCTGTGGTTTTGTTCCTCTTCTTCCTCCTGACTGTGGTTCTGTCTCTCAAGGATCGCTGAAGAAGAGGGATGTGTTGCAAAGCCTCATGGAGGGTCAGCTGGATGTGAAATCGGTCTATCATGCTCTGGCTGAACTCCTCCTGCTCTCTCTTTTTTGGATCTTTTTCTTTTTTCTTCCCCTTCCCCAACTCAAGGGCTCTAGGAAAGGGGATCACAGGGTCCTTCTCAGATGAAGGACTAGGAATAGGCCTAGACGGTTCGATGACCGGATCCTCACATACATCATTCACCACAGTGGGATCACAAGAAACTAAACCTTTTCCTTTATTCAAAATAGAGTCCTGAGATACATTCATACGAGGAAAGACAACATCTCTATCAGAATGAATATTGGTGGCCTCAGTACCACCTCTAGTTGGCTCTACAACTAGACGTCTTGCGGCCTCAGTACCGCGGGCTGGCTCGGCTCTGCTGGTGGCGTCAGTACCACCTCCTCGATATGGTGAAGCGGCGGCCTCAGTACCGCCGGTGGAATTAGCATCTCGGGTGGCCTCAGTACCACCGTCATCATCATGTGCGGCTTCAGTACCGCTCTCCTCATCCTCATCTGGTGCTCTAGATGAATCCTCGCGTTGTCGCTCAGATGAGGCACCGCCTGCTGGTCTTCTACCGCTCCTAAGTGTAACAAAATCAGCATCAAATAGATCCGACGACATATCATCAAATGAGTTACTAGGAGTGGTAGGCTCAGTGTGAACTACCTGCTCAGACTTCCTCTTCAAGTTATTCGGATTAGGTTCGATCTGTGCAGGGATGGCGTCCTTCCCTCTCATCAGGTCCCGCATCTCCTGGCGGAACTCGTCCATCTCCCGTCGAAATGTAGCCTGCTGCTCTGTGAAGATGCGGGCTAGATCGACCAAGGCGGGGCTCTCATGGGAGCCCGACGGGTTGCCTCTCTGGTAATGAGGCTGCTGGACCTGGTGCTGCTGCGGCTGAGAGGGGTAAGAGGAAGGATGCTGCTGCTGGTGAGTCTGCTGCTCACGTCTCCAATTCTGTCCCTGCTGCTGGTAGGGACGAGGTACGAAGGATGATGGCTGGTATGCTGGGGGCTGCTGGTGATCTCTCTGCTGGGAGTACTGCCCTCCCTGACCGGCTGGCTGCTGCTGGGACTGGTTACCCCCATTTCCCCACCTGAATCCGGGATGGTCTCGTCGGATCCCAGGCTGGGGACGGTCATACCAAATCCCGTTGACATCCATCAACGGCTCTGCATCGAAGGGGTCTGGCGGCAGTACTGCCAGAGGCTGATCCGGCTGATATACCACCATCTGTAAGTCTGGAGATGGTGGCGACTGGTAAGAGGGCTGCTGCTGCTGGTACGGCTCCGCCTGTACAAGGTGAACTTGTCTAGGCTGCTGCAAGGAGCTGGAGCGCTGGGACGAGCTGCGGCTGCCACCGGAATCGCCTCGCGACTGAAGACGGGGCTAAGAAGCCGTCTGTGCCTCCTGAAGACACAAGAGATGGGTCTTCACGTCGCTCAGAGTTTGTGCCATCTGCTCCATCTGAGTTATTCCCTGGCACTGCTTCTTCTCTATTATTTCCATGCGGTCCAACTTCTCGCTGATAATCCCCATGTCCGCAGCGGTCGACTCTGCCTGTGCGGCTGCAACTGCGGACGAACTGGATGGACCTGCATCAACCCGTGCTATCCGCTGGTACTGCACGGGTCCTGGCGGCTGCTGAGATCTTTGTGTGTACAACCGAGTCTGGGACATCACCATGTAATTTTCGGCCATCTCTTCGTAGATGGCCCAGACTTGGTTGTGGTCCTTGGCAAAGTAGGACCCGCCGCAAGAAGCATTCACCGGACCCTGAAGCTCTGGCGTCATCCCACTAAATAAGCTCTGAACTAGGTTCGGCTTGGAAATGTCGTGGTGTGGGCATCTATCCAGAATCTCTCTGAACCTCTCCCATGCCTCGTGAAACTGCTCGTTAGGGAGCATGGAGAAGTTGTTGATCAGGGCCCTCGCTGCATTCGTCCGCCCGAGTGGATAGTACTTGTTTAAGTACTCGGTGCGGAGCTGATCCCAGGTGTAAACAAACTTCCCTAAATGCTTCAGCCAGGCGGCTGCTCTATCTGCCAGTGAAAAAGGGAAGGCCATCATCCGAATCGTATCCTGGTCCACATGACGGTCGTGGACAGTGCTGCAGATCATCAAAAACTCCTGGAGATGGAGGTGGGGCTCCTCGGTGGCAAGTCCGTGAAAATGAGGAAGCATCTGCAGGGTATTCGGAGGGAACTTGAAATCCCCCACGATAGCAGGTACCACCACCCAATGGTGCATCAGTGTAGATCCGGGGTTATGTAACTCCCGCATCGTTCTCGGTGGTCCTGCTCCGGCGGCGGCTGCCGCTGCGGCAGCCGCTGCTGCGGCTGCTGCGGCTGCTGCCTCTGCATCAGCATCAGGAATGTCCTCAGGCTCGCTCGGCTCGTCTCGCTCTGCTCGGAGTCGCTCCAACTCCCTTCTCATCTCAATCATAAAAGCTCCCTGATCGCGTAGCTGCTGCTGTACTGTCTCTAATGATGCGATCAGGGTGGAGTTGATCGCTCCCTGGTGTCACGACCCGCCCCGCTATCCGAGACGAGTGCTCATTTAAAACAATCTGATCATCTTAATCGTAATTAGCATGTCTAACAAAAATCCGACAGCAATTCCTCTATTTTATGGACTCCCAAACGCTACCCTGTACCTGAAACAATTCTTATAAAAACTTTTCATAAACAAATCCACACCATTCACTAACATTACCATTCAAGTCATTATTGGTATCTGTGATATCAAAAAAAACATCTCCATAGTTCCTTATATACAACTGTCAGTTGCTATCACAAGCTCGAATACAAACTCCTTTAACTAAACCAACCATTAAGTTTTCTAGGATGTTAACTTTTTACCTGAAGTACACAAAAATACTCCACGATATAACAGAAATGGAGTGAATGTCCCAACACTGTCTGCAAAAACTTAATGCATTCCCTCACGTCCTCTACGGCTCCTCAAGTGTATCTGTAAATAATATTAAAATAACAGAGGGTTGAGTCTAAACTCAAAATGAGCTTAGACCCAGCGAGTGGGTCTCGAGCACTTAATAAGAAAATATATTGTCTATTTAGAAAATAACTTTGCTGGCTAGTTGAAATAAAATATAATGCTATAATAGGGCAATTTCATAAGAAAAATGAAGCTTTGCGAAAAAAAATGATGTTGTACAGAAATTGAAATATCAAACTGATAAACTGAAATTAATATACTATCTGGCTGTCTAAAATCTTGCAGAAATAAAAACAAATTTCTATTTTCTAGCTGTTATAACAACACCACTGTGGCTAACATACTACGTCCATGAACACTGAAACAAACTGAGTCATACGCGTAGACAACCCCAAAGGCTAAAGAACACTCTGCATACGGCCCAAAGCCTATGTGTAAACAGAATGCGGACCCAAAGTCCTCTGAATCATATCTGATGGTTGCCATATCTGATGGCATGTTTCAGGGTCATATCTAATGACATCACCATATCTGATGGCTAGTTCATGATCATGTCTGAGAGCTACTGTGGTGGTCATTAGTTCTCATGTATTTTTCCGATTCATAGTAACATAACTGTAGGCTGAAAGATTTATGATATCTGAATCACAATCTTATAATGAACTTATCTGCATGTATCCAAGACTCGTGTAGTATGGTAGTAACATAACTGAATACTAAAAGATTTGTTTGTAACAACATTCCCAATACCAAATCATAGAAACTAAGCTTTTCAAATTAAACATTTAGCTTGGATAACAATTATAAATTACAAAACTGCAAAAAAACATCAAAACTATAATATTATAATGTACCTGTGAAAACACGCTTTATATCTTAAAAATAGGCCTGAGACCACTCACCTTGATGTTTAATTGAGCAAGACTTCCGAAGACTTTCCGGATTTATAATCCCTTCCTAAAATTCATGTGGGTTATTTTGTCAGATATAATGTACTAATTTCAGCTCCTCCATTTTTCAAGTGTCGCAGAATGCATGATATGCAAATAAATTTTAACTTCTCTCCTAAGTATTTATATTTATTATATCTTACAAGATACAACTTACTTGTCCTTAAACAATTTCCTCATGTCATTTTTTTTCAGGCTACTTATGTGTTTATGATTTGTATCTAATTTGACTACATCCATGTTGAAATTAAAATCATTAATGGGTATAGTAAATCATATAAACATATAGTTTATTGTCATGTCACTTCTCTCGAGCATAATTTTGTAAAGGAAACGGACATATATGAAGTACATCAGATCCAACCCACACATATATATTACTAACATAATGTTGTTTCTGCATATGTTCCTTTTGTTGGAGTGCATTTATTTCTATCCAAAGCAGAACATCCGATTCTCATGCTCATAATATTGGCCCACGTATTATTCAGGCTAAAAAATTCCTTTAATGATAAAAACATACGGAATCAAACTTTACCACATTTCCTATACAATACCATTATCACACATTTGATAATATGGTATTAGGGAAACTCACAATACTAGAGAATCGATGGTATGATATATAAATAGATATTACTTGAGTTCTATGGCCTCTCTTTTTGTTTTATACAAGCTAAAAAAATATACTTATCAATATCATACCATTCCCAACACCTGATTTCTATTGCTCAGCTTAATTGGATAATTTATAAATCAACATGAGATTTAGTCAATCATCCTCATAACTATGTTTATTTCTACGTGATGTCTGATTGCCCAACATAGGAAGAAGGGACTAATTAATTATGTAAGAGGACAAGGGAAGATAGAATACCCTTTGTTGACGACCTCCATGATCGCTCTTCTTCAGCTCTCGTTGGATTAATAGAAGAAGAAGAAAAAAAATCCTAAGAGCCAGATGGAAATGATATGGTCGAATATTCTAACTTTATACCTAATATCCTCTCATCAAATCCATCTAAGGCGGTGGCTTTCACTTACTATTATCGTCACACGTGGATTCTATGCATCCACTCTTACGAATATGGAACATATAATTATGTGACTTTATCATGACATCTTCCATATTCTTATATTATACTATTAATGTTATATTTCCTTGCCATGCCCCCTAATTTATTATTTCTCTTAACTCACGTCCATGCACATGTACTTATGCTTATCATGACCATAGCATCTCATGCTCATAGACATAAGAATGTCTTTCTTATTATTATTCGATGGTAAAAATTTTTTTTTATTAGGATTGTATAGCTCGAATCTTTAACATCGTATATATTTTGGAAACCAATATAGAGATACACTTCTCATATCCGCCAATAGTTGTAGCTGCATATGTATTCATATCTAATAAGCTCAACCCGTAGAATATAGCCATTTATAATACATAATCTAGATCTCCCATATCGTAGTCAATCCATTCTCTTATCTGCCATGTATGCTCTTGGTCTCTACAGTCTTATCCATACAAATCTATATCTATGTCATTTCATATGTATATGCATATTCTAGAATAAATATAGTGACAATATGTCCATATCCGACTAGCGACGAACCCTTTGGTTTAGGAAAAAAAAATTTTGTCTTGTCTGAACGTTACAATTCTTCCCTACTTAAAAATAAATTTCGTCCTCGAAATTTACGTACCTTAGTCAACTTTAGAATAAGTGTGGGTATTGAGATCGCATTTCATCTTCTCTTTCCCATGTGGCTTCCTCTATTGCTTGACTCTTCCAAAGAACTTTTACCAGTGGTATCTTCTTTGTCCGAAGTTCTTGAACTTTATAATCTAATATTTGTACTGGAATCTCTTTATAGGAAAGGTCTTCCTTCAACTGTATTTCTTGTGGTTGTATCACATGTGAAGGGTCTGGAATATATTTTCGGAGGGTAGAAACATGAAAAACATCATGTATCCTTGCTAGCTCAGTCGGAAGTCGAAGACGATACGCTACATTACCAACTCTTTCTATAACTTCATACGGACCAATGTATCGGGGGCTTAATTTTCCCTTCCTTCCGAATCTGATTATACCCTTCCATGGAGATACTCGTAAAAATACTTGATCACCCACTTGAAATTCTAGATCTCTTCTTCTCTTATCCGCATAACTTTTCTGTCTATCTTGTGCAGCCTTCAAGTTTCTTTTGATTTCTTCGACTTTTTCCACTGTCATTTGTACTAATTCAGGTTGGACCAATTTACGCTCTCCTACTTCGGTCCAACAAAGAGGAGTTCTGCATGCTCGACCATACAGGGCTTCATATGGTGCCATCCCAATACTCGCCTGATAGCTATTATTATAAGCAAACTCCATAAGTGATAGATGTTCATCCCAACTGTCTTTAAAACTTAATGCACAAGCTCTGAGCATATCTTCCAAAGTTTGAATAGTTCGCTCAGATTGTCCATCGGTTTGTGGATGAAAAGCAGTACTAAATGCTAACTTTGTACCCATTGCTTTATGTAGACTAGGCCAAAATCTAGAGGTAAAACGAGGATCTCTATCAGACACAATTGATACAGGCGCTCCATGCAACCTTACTATTTCATCCACAAAAATTTTACCCAAGCGATCTAATGTATAAGTCATATTGACCGCTATGAAATGAGAGGATTTGGTCAATCTATCGACAATTACCCAGATCGCATCATGACCTCGACGAGTCTTGGGCAATCCAGTAACAAAATCCATGGTAATATGTTCCCATTTCCACTCTGGTATCGGGAGAGGTTGCAATGTACCAGCCGGTCGCATGTGTTCTGGTTTAGTTTGTTGACAAATCAAACATCTCGATACATATTCTGCGATCTCTCTTTTCATTCCTGACCACCAATAGCATGGTTTCAATGTTCTATACATCTTTGTGCTTCCTGGATGCATTGCGTATATAGAGTTATGTGCTTCCTCAAGAATTTCTTTTCTAAGCTCTGCAAGTTGTGGGACACACAATCTTTGTTTGAAAAATAATACTCCGTGCTCATTTATCGTGAAATCAGGCAATTCTTCATTCTCCACTTTTCCTTGTATTCTTTTCATTTCTTGATCAGATTCTTGAGCCTCTCGTATTTTATCATATAATATAGGCCTAGCCTGTAGGGTAGCCAATAAAATTCCAGAATTATGTACTGTCAGGTTTGCACGTAGTCCCCTTAACTGTGACAATAATGAGTGATGTTCAGTCTTTACATATGCTAGTTCACCTCTAGACTTCCGACTAAGAGCATCTGCTACTACATTCGCCTTTCCAGGATGATACTCAATAGTACAATCATAATCTTTTATCAATTCCAACCATCTTCTCTGTCTAAGATTCAATTCTTTCTGAGAAAATATATATTTCAAGCTCTTATGGTCGGTAAAAATCTGACATGTCTCACCATATAAATAATGCCTCCAAATTTTTAAAGCAAATACTACCGCAGCTAATTCCAAATCATGTGTAGGATAATTTAGCTCATGCGGCTTAAGTTGCCTAGAGGCATAGGCAATCACCTTCCCATTCTGCATTAAAACGCATCCCAAACCTTGACGTGATGCATCGCTATAAATTATAAATCCACCATTCCCACAAGGAAGGCTAAGAATGGGAGCTGAGGTTAGACGATTTTTAAGTTCCTGAAAACTTTCTTCACATTTATCATCCCAGATAAATTTCACCTCTTTTCGAGTCAATTTAGTTAATGGCGCTGCAATTCTTGAAAAATTTTCCACAAATCTTCTATAGTATCCTGCTAAACCAAGAAAACTTCTAATCTCGGATACGCTTGCTGGTTGCTTCCAGTTCATAACTGCTTCTATTTTACTAAGATCAACAGATATACCTTCTCCTGAGATAACATGCCCTAGAAATGCAACCTTATGCAACCAAAACTCACATTTATCAAATTTTGCAAATAACTGATGGTCCTTCAACGTCTGTAATACAATCCTCAAATGATCTTTATGTTCTTCCTCTGACTTCGAGTATACCAAAATATCATCAATAAACACGATCACAAATTTATCCAGGAAAGGACGGAATACCCGGTTCATTAAATCCATAAATGCAGCAGGAGCATTTGTCAACCCAAAAGGCATCACCAAAAATTCATAATGTCCGTAACGAGTGCGAAAAGCTGTTTTAGGGACATCTTCGGCTTTAATTCTCAACTGATGGTAGCCTGATCTCAAGTCTATCTTAGAGAATACAGAAGCCCCTTGCAATTGATCAAATAAATCATCTATTCGAGGAAGAGGATAATTATTACGTACGGTCACTCGATTCAACTTTCGATAATCAATACAAAGTCTCAAAGAACCATCCTTCTTTTTAACAAAAAGAACAGGTGCTCCCCAAGGAGAAATACTAGACTGAATAAATCCCTTATCTGTTAATTCTTGCAATTGGATCTTAAGTTCCCTGAGTTCAGCTGGAGCCATTCTATAAGGAGTCAATGCAATCGGGGTAGTACCAGGTATTAAGTCAATATTGAATTCAATTTCTCTATCTGGCGGAAGTCCCGGTAGTTCATCAGGAAATACTTCAGGAAATTCCTTCACTATAGGAATATTTTCTAAACATATAGATTCTGCTTTTGTATTGTATACTAGAGCAACAAAAGACGAATATCCCTTCCTGAGTAATTTATGTGTCACTATGCTAGAAATGACGCGGGTAGGATATACACTTCTTTCTCCATAGAATGCAAAGTCTGTCTCACCTGGCATTCGAAAAATAACTTTCTTCTGAAAGCAATCTATTAAAGCATGGTATGATGTTAAACAGTCCATCCCTATAATGGCATCAAATTCTTTAATTTCCATAGGGATAAGGTTCACAATCACCCGACCTCCACCAATCTCTATCAAACAGTCTTTAAAGACATTCCAAACAATCTCAGGCTCTCCTTTAGGTAAGGAGATTGATAATGCATGATCAAGTATACCCATTTCTTTATCCGCAAACACAGAAAATTTTCGAGAAATAAATGAATGACTAGCACCAGAATCAATAAGAGTATGAGCATTTTTGCCAAAAATAACAGTGGTACCTGACACCACATCTTCAGCAGAGATGGCTTCTTGTAGTGTCATTGCAAAAGCTTTTCCCTGATTTTGTGCATTTTTATTGCCTTTCCTTGGAATATCATTTCTCTTTTCTTCTTTCTTTGGACGGGGTTCTTGAGTTAGGGCATTAGCGTGGATATTCTGTTGAGCCGGTCTCCTTGCATTTCCCCAGTTTGATATAAGATTTGGGCAATTTCGACGTACATGTCCTGTCTGTCCACAATTATAACAGCCCGACGATCCACTGTGACATTCTCCTGAGTGACGCTTCCCACATATGGGGCATTGTGGATAAGAAAATCCTACATTTCTAGAATTTTCTGGAGCAAATCTACCCATTTGATTTCCCCTATATCTTTGAGCAGATAAGTTGTATTGCCTTGGATTTTCAAAATTTCTTCTAACTTTGTTCTCGGGTCCTCTCCATGGTTGTCTTTCCCCAAATCTTTTCCTATTCTGATCATTACACCTTTGTCTTTCCCGCATCACACGTTCAGATCTACGTGCAGCTTCAACTAATTTACCATACTCGGTAAATCCATTGGCTGAGATCATTGACTTAATATCTATATGAAGTCCATCCTCGAAACGTCGGCATTTATCTTCTTCAGTCTTCACTAAAGAGGCCAAACTTTAATAATTCCGTAAAGCGCTTCTCATATTCATCAACAGAAAAACTCCCCTGAGTAAGAAATAAGAATTCTTTGCATCGATCCTCTTGATATACTCTCGGATAATATTTTTCATTGAATTCTTTCTCAAATATCTGCCAAGTAACCTCATATGGATTGGTGTACTTCATCTTCACTGATTTCCACCAGTCATCAGCATTTTCTTTTAACAGAAATATTGCATATCTCAACTTTTGTGCTTCAGTACACTCCATCAATTCAAATATCTTCTCTATGTGTTCGAACCAGTCTCTTGCCATCTTCGGATCCGTCGTACCTACAAAATCTTTTGCACCTAACTTCCGAACATGCTCAAATAGCAACTGATTTTCAAATTCATGCGGTCTCACGGATCGAGCAGCCATGCTTCCCAAGGTCTGGGCTATTAATGCCAAAGTCTCTTGCATATTGTTATTATTACTCCCATCATGTCCACCACTTGGTCCTTGTGAGGTCTGAGAAGGTTGTTCGGCTGCCATTGTGTCCTACATAAATAAAATTCCTTAATTAGCTCTTCTCAAAATTATGAATCATCAAATCTCATGTCAAAATTAAGATAAATACTCAACATCAAAATATCATTACTTCCAATATCATTTTCACTTTATGTCGAAATCCAATACATAAATCATTACCACCAGTGTATTCATATATCAACCTCAAATATCAGTTTTGATCAAATTTCATAAACCATTGCTCTGATACCACCAAAATGTCACGACCCGCCCCGCTATCCGAGACGAGTGCGACATTTAAAACAATCTAATCATCTTAATCGTAATTAGCATGTCTAACAAAAATCCGACAGCAATTCCTCTATTTTATGGACTCCCAAACGCTACCCTGTACCTGAAACAATTCTTATAAAAACTTTTCATAAACAAATCCACACCATTCACTAACATTACCATTCAAGTCATTATTGGTATCTGTGATATCAAAAAAAACATCTCCATAGTTCCTTATATACAACTGTCAGTTGCTATCACAAGCTCGAATACAAACTCCTTTAACTAAACCAACCATTAAGTTTTCTAGGATGTTAACTTTTTACCTGAAGTACACAAAAATACTCCACGATATAACAGAAATGGAGTGAATGTCCCAACACTGTCTGCAAAAACTTAATGCATTCCCTCACGTCCTCTACGGCTCCTCAAGTGTATCTGTAAATAATATTAAAATAACAGAGGGTTGAGTCTAAACTCAAAATGAGCTTAGACCCAGCGAGTGGGTCTCAAGCACTTAATAAGAAAATATATTGTCTATTTAGAAAATAACTTTGCTGGCTAGTTGAAATAAAATATAATGCTATAATAGGGCAATTTCATAAGAAAATGAAGCTTTGCGAAAAAAAATGATGTTGTACAGAAATTGAAATATCAAACTGATAAACTGAAATTAATATACTATCTGGCTGTCTAAAATCTTGCAGAAATAAAAACAAATTTCTATTTTCTAGCTGTTATAACAACACCACTGTGGCTAACATACTACGTCCATGAACACTGAAACAAACTGAGTCATACGCGTAGACAGCCCCAAAGGCTAAAGAACACTCTGCATACGGCCCAAAGCCTATGTGTAAACAGAATGCGGACCCAAAGTCCTCTGAATCATATCTGATGGTTGCCATATCTGATGGCATGTTTCAGGGTCATATCTAATGACATCACCATATCTGATGGCTAGTTCATGATCATGTCTGAGAGCTACTGTGGTGGTCATTAGTTCTCATGTATTTTTCCGATTCATAGTAACATAACTGTAGGCTGAAAGATTTATGATATCTGAATCACAATCTTATAATGAACTTATCTGCATGTATCCAAGACTCGTGTAGTATGGTAGTAACATAACTGAATACTAAAAGATTTGTTTGTAACAGCATTCCCAATACCAAATCATAGAAACTAAGCTTTTCAAATTACATATTTAGCTTGGATAACAATTATAAATTACAAAACTGCAAAAAACATCAAAACTATAATATTATAATGTACCTGTGAAAACACGCTTTATATCTTAAAAATAGGCCTGAGACCACTCACCTTGATGTTTAATTGAGCAAGACTTCCGAAGACTTTCCGGATTTATAATCCCTTCCTAAAATTCATGTGGGTTATTTTGTCAGATATAATGTACTAATTTCAGCTCCTCCATTTTGCAAGTGTCGCAGAATGCATGATATGCAAATAAATTTTAACTTCTCTCCTAAGTATTTATATTTATTATATCTTACAAGATACAACTTACTTGTCCTTAAACAATTTCCTCATGTCATTTTTTTTCAGGCTACTTATGTGTTTATGATTTGTATCTAATTTGACTACATCCATGTTGAAATTAAAATCATTAATGGGTATAGTAAATCATATAAACATATAGTTTATTGTCATGTCACTTCTCTCGAGCATAATTTTGTAAAGGAAACGGACATATATGAAGTACATCAGATCCAACCCACACATATATATTACTAACATAATGTTGTTTCTGCATATGTTCCTTTTGTTGGAGTGCATTTATTTCTATCCAAAGCAGAACATCCGATTCTCATGCTCATAATATTGGCCCACGTATTATTCAGGCTAAAAAATTCCTTTAATGATAAAAACATACGGAATCAAACTTTACCACATTTCCTATACAATACCATTATCACACATTTGATAATATGGTATTAGGGAAACTCACAATACTAGAGAATCGATGGTATGATATATAAATAGATATTACTTGAGTTCTATGGCCTCTCTTTTTGTTTTATACAAGCTAAAAAAATATACTTATCAATATCATACCATTCCCAACACCTGATTTCTATTGCTCAGCTTAATTGGATAATTTATAAATCAACATGAGATTTAGTCAATCATCCTCATAACTATGTTTATTTCTACGTGATGTCTGATTGCCCAACATAGGAAGAAGGGACTAATTAATTATGTAAGAGGACAAGGGAAGATAGAATACCCTTTGTTGACGACCTCCATGATCGCTCTTCTTCAGCTCTCGTTGGATTAATAGAAGAAGAAGAAAAAAAATCCTAAGAGCCAGATGGAAATGATATGGTCGAATATTCTAACTTTATACCTAATATCCTCTCATCAAATCCATCTAAGGCGGTGGCTTTCACTTACTATTATCGTCACACGTGGATTCTATGCATCCACTCTTACGAATATGGAACATATAATTATGTGACTTTATCATGACATCTTCCATATTCTTATATTATACTATTAATGTTATATTTCCTTGCCATGCCCCCTAATTTATTATTTCTCTTAACTCACGTCCATGCACATGTACTTATGCTTATCATGACCATAGCATCTCATGCTCATAGACATAAGAATGTCTTTCTTATTATTATTCGATGGTAAAAATTTTTTTTTATTAGGATTGTATAGCTCGAATCTTTAACATCGTATATATTTTGGAAACCAATATAGAGATACACTTCTCATATCCGCCAATAGTTGTAGCTGCATATGTATTCATATCTAATAAGCTCAACCCGTAGAATATAGCCATTTATAATACATAATCTAGATCTCCCATATCGTAGTCAATCCATTCTCTTATCTGCCATGTATGCTCTTGGTCTCTACAGTCTTATCCATACAAATCTATATCTATGTCATTTCATATGTATATGCATATTCTAGAATAAATATAGTGACAATATGTCCATATCCGACTAGCGACGAACCCTTCGGTTTAGGAAAAAAAAATTTTGTCTTGTCTGAACGTTACACCCTGGTCTAATACAAAATGTTCGGGTTGGCGATCGTCTGAACTGCCGGCTCCGGCCATAGTGACGTCTGCAAAATCAGATGAGCCCAACTCAGGTTCTGTCAAATTAATTCGTCTTTCCTCGGGCTCATGTCTCTCAGTAGCAAAAGAAAGGGGATCGAGGGGGAACAGGGTGGAATCGAACTCGGGCCCGGAGAGCTGGTCTCGACTCTCACGGGCCAACCTAGATGGTGAAGTAGACGCTCCTGAAAGCGGTGCAGCCAGAGGCTGCCTAAGAGATCGTCTACCCATCATCTTGATCTGGCGAGTTGGGCGGATGGGATCTGGAGAAAATATGATCGCAAAGCAAACCCCCGGTTCACCAACGCAACACAATCTGAAGACCGTGAAAGCTCGGTCAATTTATCTTGTCAATTTTATTGGGTGAACACACAGAATATCAGAGCGATTACGTGACCTGTTAGGATACCCGATGTTACTCCAACCGACTGACCCGCACGGAAGAGTCGGTAGTCAGTCGAGATGAGCACCGGAGGGCTTTACCTAGTGTTCGGGTCACTCTCTCGCACAATCAAACCAAACAATGAGGGGGTTGCTCTCCCCAAGACAATTTTTTTAGGTGAAGTGTCTTTTTAGGGTCAATAGTGTTATCCAGTCCCAATTTTTTTTTGTTTTTCTTTTTAATTTTTTTCAAAATAAATACAAGCGGCCTAACGAATTTTCCGATTCTCCTGATGATTAAGCCAAAAACAGAGGGAGAAGACGAAAAAGCCGATGCGCGAAGAAATCAATGATGCATGCAGAGAAAGAAATGCGTACCTTGTCTCCAGCACTCTACATGCAAGTGATCCGCGCAGAATTTAAAGACAGAATTAAACTACCTAAATGGTGCAGCGAGGAAAAACCGAGTCCTAGATGAGCAATTCCTAGCGCAGAACCGTTTAACTTAGTCACTCGCCCTTGATCCAAAGAGTCCGGTCTTGGCCCACCCCTCCTCTTCTCGACAGGTCGAGTTCAGGAGTAGCGCTTCCGGGGCAGGCTCGCGGCGCGTAGGCTCTCAGGAAAACGACCAAGTTATTTTTATTATTTATTATTAGTAGGTCCAATTAACGATCTATAGGAACAGATAAGCAATTAAGTGTGGGGACCCTACTAATTACGGCACAAGAAAGAGAAATTCCTAAATCTAGGGGCTCGAGAAAAACCGCTTAAATACCGGAAAAGGCAGCTAGCTATCAAAACCGCAGAAAAAGCCGCGAAAATCCAAATGGGTCCCCCGAGCACACCGGTACTCGGCGAAACAGACCCGCTAAGTTACAAGTGTCCACAAATGTCCAAGTTCTAAATTATTACAAATAATATTGTTCTCTCTCAAAATAAAATTCTTCTTCTTCCTCTCCCTGCTCTTCTTCCTATGCGGGTCCTCAAAAATAAACTCCAAGTTGTCCACGCAGTACCTCGCACAAAAATCAAAGAGAGAGAGTGTCAGAGAACAATGATAATATAGAGAGACAATATGGAAAAATGACTACAAAGCCGTGATCCCCGGCAACGGCGCCATTCTGATAACCGCCCGAACGACTAAGGTAAAGGTAAAGAAATGGTCGTCGCGACCTCAATCACTCGAGCTAAGTATATCAAGAAAAATCAACCACTCAGAACATGTAAAACTAATCGAGCACGAAAGAGAGCGGTCATGCTATGAGATTAACCTGGTATAGCACCCAGGGTCGAACACAAGGAGCACAGATTGGCCTTGCGGCCTACGATGTAGTCAGAAATCCGAGAGAGTATTTTTTAGTGTTTTTAAGGGTTTTTATATTTTTTTAGGATTTTTGGAATATAAAGAAAACAGGAAAAGCACACAAACAATTAACTTGAACAATTTATTTAATGCATTAGAAAGCAAGCAAAAATTCAGACAAAAATATTTTTATTTTTTTATGTTTTTGGTGAATTTTTGAGATTTTTCTGATGTTTATTTTATTTCCTAAAAATCAAACAGTGCGAAAAGCAAGGGGTACTGTCCAGCCAGGCCCAAAACCCAAAGATAAAATATCTAAGGATCTCAAAGGGACCTAGAGGTAATTTTCCTGTATACTAGAGAAAACAAGGAAAATTTGAGCACCAAAATTATTGTTTTTGAGTTTTTAAATTATTTATTATGATTTTTAGGAGTTTTGAGGTGCTTTTAAGTTTTTAGGGTTTTTACTCAATGAAAAATAACCAAAATTGGCTAGAAAATCAAGGAACACAAAATAAACAGTAACTAATTTTTATGGAATTTTTAAAAGGGTTTTGATATTTTTTTGGGGTTTATGACTCTAAACAGTAGCAAAAATAAGGGTTTTTGAATTTTTAAAAATACCAAATGAAATCAATAATGTCCTCAAAAATTCACAAAAATCCTACACCATGGCAGGAGCCATGTGTCAAATTTTCATCGAATTTGGAGGTGATTTGATATTTTATTCAAAAATAAAGGAGGGGCACTGTGCATAGGGACCAAAGTGCAAATACCCAAAAGTTCTGGGGTCCTGGTGCAAAATACCCAAGAAATCATGCGCGAGGCGCGTGTCTGGGGCACTCAGGGACCTATATGTAAGAAAAACAAGTCCGAGGACTTTTTGGTAACTCGTACCAAAAAGTCCAGGACCTGTATTGCAAAAATCCCACTAAAACACGCACATGTGCAAATCAAACGCTCACAGGGGCATAAATGCAAATATAAAAAACTTTTTATTCAATCCGTAACATCCAGAACTACAAGGTTTATATTGCAAATAACCCAATAAAGTTCACGTGACGAAGCACATGGTCCACATAAACAGGGGTATAAGTGCAAATAGAGTAAGTACGAGGTCCTCAATGCAAATATCCCAGAAAATAAACAACTTAATTTAAAAATTACAGGACTAAAATGAAATAAAACAAACAGAGGGGCCTAAGATGAATTTACCCCTTTTATTATTATCGACGGCCTGATGTGCGCCGCGTAGCTGATCCAACGGTGGAGAACGGGGCGGCGCTCTTCTTCTTCAGCTCTTGGGCCAGATCGACGGTGCAGAGGTGGCCACGTGGGTGATCGGTCGGCTCAGGCGCTGGGGGCCTCTCTCCTCTGTGCTGACGGTTCGGATCAGCCCCTCGAGATAATCAACGGCTGCTGCTCCTCAGTGGATGGACGATCAGGATCGAGACTGGAGCGGCGGGGCTGATCGGACGGTGAAGGAGGATGCAGGAAGAACACTCCGCCGGCGAGATTCGCCGGCCTCGTGCGCCTGCAGTAGCTCTCCTCAGCTGCTGCTAAGTATCGGAACAGATCTGCGGTGACGTCCCGCAGCTGGTGAAGGCCTCAGATGACCCGGCCGAGCCCTGGAGGGGCTCCGACGAGGTCGTCGGCGACGGGCTTCTGGTCTGGATGTGAGGGGGGCTCAGATGCCCTCCCTTTGACCTGCAAAAGGCATCAGAAGCTTCGCGGGTCGAGGGCAAAGTGCCTCGACCCGAAGAAGCGAAGTGAACGTGGACTGTGGGTCGGGGCGGATGAGCTCCGGCGAGCGGAGGATGGTGGAGCTCGACTCCCAGCTCCGGGGCGAGCTGGGTTGAATGAAAGAGCGAAGAACGTGCGTCGGAGAATGGGGAAGGTGTGTGTGGGTTCCGATGATCGATAAGGTGCGCGATATGGCCGGAATCAGGGAAACTCGTCGGAGATGCGATTTGGGCGAAATGAAAAATTAAGCTAAATGAAAAGGCTAATCGGCTACCTGGGTGATGCGAGAGACTGTGCTGGAGCTTGGCTAGCTCCTGGTCGTAGCCTCGAAGGGCGTCAAGGCCTGAGGCTCGAGCTCCTGCAAGCGGCGGAGCACGGCGGCGCGAAGCTGCCGGATCGATGGTCAGGGCACCCTCTCCTCACTGCAACAGGGGCAAACGCGAGCTGTCACCTCGGTGATTGCTCTGGAGGTCACGGGAATGAAAGTGGCGAGCCAAAGATGAGGCGCGGAGGCGGCGGAGGTCGGGATATATATGGAGACAGGGCCGATTAGGGTTGAGTGGAGACGGCTATGGAAGGCGTGGATCCTTCGGCGAAGGATCCGGCGAGGATGATGGATGATTGGCGAAGGATCCGGGCACAGGGTTTGCGGAGGCGACAGGCTGGAGACGCGTGGAGAAATCGGCGAAGTCGGGTCGGGCGCGGGTCTCCCCAAAAGGAAAGAGTCCGCGGGGGAGTTGACCGGGGTCAACAATCCCCCGTGGACCAATCAGGAGCTGCCACGTTTTTAATTTTTTGTTTATTTAATTTAAGGTAGAAAAAGGCCGAATTAAGAAAAACTCAAAACATGAAATATTTTTCTTTTATTTTTTTCTATTTTTTGGTGATTTTTAATTAATTTTTGGAAATAAAAATAGGGTAGCTATATATATATAAGTATATGTACACTATATAGATTTTAATTTTTGATTTTTTATTTGTTATTTTTATGTATTTTTATGCCCATTTTATATTTTATTTATTTACATCATAAAATAAAGAACAAAATGGTATTTTTATTTTATTTTAATTATTTATACACAAGGGTGAAATAAATAGTTGTATACATTTATATACTTGGTATCTATACAATGTATTTTTGTATTTTTAATTTTGTGATTTTTATTTGATTTTTGTTTTGTTTCTTGTTATTTTATGTATTTACAATATGTAACATAGAATATTTACAAAAAGTTTAGAAAATAATTTTATTTATTTATAGGGTTAAATAAATACATGGGTGATGGTCTATGCTCATGGTGGAGGGATATTTTTGGTCTTTTTGGTTTGTTTTTAAGAGTTTCTAAATATATACAAAATATGTACAAGCATATTTTTGGGTGAGGAAAATATAATTTTATTTATTTACAAAAGTATGTACACATGAGCTCCTATCTCCCTCTACTTTGGATTTTATGCGGTCAGGCCCATGCTGAGCCCTCCCTTGGGTTAAGTTGCTCAATATTTATTCTAAATATTTCCCTCTTTTTCTTTTTACTCTTTATTCTTTTATTTTTGCACAAAAACATGCTAATTACAGGTTTTTACACAATGCATGCTTTTGGTAATTATTTGTATTTACACATATCTACATGTATTTGCAAAGGTTTTTGTAGCTAAAATAGGAGAATAAAGAGTGATGAATGGGTATTCATCAGTTCCCCACAAATCATTTACCTTTAATCATTAATAGAGCATAATTAGCATCAATACATGTGTAAATAATATTTGCATTTCATCATCCATAATTGCATTAAAAATTCCAATTGTAAAGTAGCCCAAGAAGCTGCTAACTTCAAATATTTTTAGTTAATTCATCCTAATTTTGATTGACTCCAAATTACCTCCATTGAGTAGATATTACTGACAAGAATAAAAAAATACAAAAAATTACTAACTCAAATAAGTGTCAAATAATCTCAAAGTCTAATTTCACATCTAACAGACTAAAACGAGCATATCTCCCTCATACAGTGTCCTATTTTGGTCTACTCACTTTAAAAGTACTCCATTTTCAAATTCCTTCAAAACAAGATCAATTTCGTAAAATTCGGAGCTCATATGTGAAAGTTGGGTTTTGGGCCTCTTTTGCGCATTTTAACTTTTTGCTAATTTTGACCTAAGTTTTTCTTTACATAATTATCTCTTTTAATTTTATTTCTTCTTCATTTGTGTTCTTTTATAAAAGTTTTATTAAGCGATACAAAAATCCAAATCTAGATCGAAACTGAAATCAAAGAAACTGACTGTATCCGGGTGACCGTTGTCGGTCTGTACAAAAATGGTATGTTTCATACTTCTATTTTATTTTCCTATTTTCTTATTTATTAAAAATAAAAAAATCATATTAGTGTGTAACTAATTTCCTTGTTTTTTATCATATTTTTCTAGATTTTTTATCCTCTTTAAAACCACCAAAATTATTACAAAACTCTAAAAAGCTTGTTTTCTATACACATGGAGAACCACCAAAAATACCGCTTCTCACAGATGACCTCTTTTGCTCCTTGATCCTTCATTAAAGTTGTAGATATCGTTGAGACAAACAACTTCCGTGAAGGAAAATTTTCAATCCAAGGTCTTCTGCTATTTCTTTTCTATTTTTTCTATCTTTATTTTTGGGTGCCACGTGGCAGCCCCTAGGCGTGCCACGTGGCATCCCTCTCCTTCCCTCTCCAGCGCCCACGTCGCATGCCTTGCACGTGACTTCTGCTTCTTCCCCATCCAGTTGTTTGTCCTTCCCTTCCTGAAACGCACTCGCACCACTCGCTCCTCCCCCTCTGTCGTTACACATCCTCCACCTCCACCTCCCTCGTAACGCCTATTATCCCTCGTCGCGTAACGCACCTCCATGAACCTCCCTTTAAATACCCATCGTCCCTTTCAGACAAAAGATCCGCCATTTCTTTAGCTCAGCCGGTGACAGCGGCTGACTCCTCTACTCGCGGCGTGATCCAAAGTCCCGCCTTCATTGCATAGCTCCTGGCTTTGCAGAAGCTTCGAGTAACCCCTTTGCCGGACTTCTGAGGCAATCATCAAGAGCGGCGCCTCGCAGCTCTTCTCCCCAGGAGAGTTAATCCATCTCCAGACCTTTCTCGGATACAACGGCTGCTCCTCCACACAGTCCATCCCAACACCTTGAGTGACAACCCTATCGCACGCTCCTCCCGCTTTATCAACATCTCCTGCATACTCTGTCTCCTCCAGTCATCGTCCGCCCCTTGATGGAGATCTCGCTCCCCCGCTTGCTCCATCGTCCAAGCTCGGCAGCCACCGCCACCCCCGAGCGTCACCGCCTCCTCCATCTTCCACGTGAGCCCTCTGCCGCACCCAGCCCCGAAGGCCCTGCTTCTCCGTCCTCTCATCACCTTCTACAGGTGTCCCCACCACCGGTATCCACGTCGGCTGCGTAGGCTCGCCGCCAATGCCTCCAAACTCTGATAATCGTGTGTCGACCGGTCGAAGCCCCGATCGCCACCTCGACCCCTACCAGCCGCTCGCCACCAGGCCGAAGCCTTCTTCCAGCCATCGTTGGATCGGGGCAATATCCCTTGATCCAACGGCTACTAAGCCGTCATGTGGAGGCACCGAGCCACCCCTCCATACCTCAAGGCTCGGGGCCTCTGAGCCTCCACCAACCCCTGAACCTCCGCCTCAACCCCAAACCACAGGCTCGTTTCCTGAGCCTTGGCCTGGAAGCCCCGAGCCTCCACTGTGCCATCCTCCAGGCGCACGTGCGATGCGCGTGCGTTGGGGGGCAATTTGCAACAAAGCCCCCTGAAGTTTCTGAATTTACAAACATACCCCCGCTAGGGGTAAATTGCAGAGGGGCCCCTCCAGCTTTGCGAAATTACAGATAAGCCCCTCCAGAGATCTCTTTGAATGATAAAGTTTTATTTAATAACATTTTAGTCCCTGCAATTTCATTTCATCATATCGTTTTCATCTGAACTCCGCTTTTAACATATAATATGTCATTTTGAAGCTCTTTTCATGCTCTATCACTTAGCATAATTTATGGATAGATATGAGGTTGTTTATCAATAATTATTATTTGAGGATCTATGTTGACTCTTACATGCTATTTTTGACATATTTATGCCCTAGGAATTAATGATGCAGGAATTCGGATAAGGATTTTACTCTAATTAAACCCTTGTAATCATTCTTGATTATTCTTAATAGTTTAGTTTTCATAGGGGATTAATTTAAATCAGTTCCTCTGATTATTGTCGACTATTCGAGTAATTGAATCAAATACATATGGAGGCCGGATATTTTGCTTCAAATTATTCTGAGCATCAATTAATTATCGTGAAGCATTGAGTAAGTTTTAATAACTCTTTAGTTAGATCCATTTTGATTTGTGATTAATTTTGCGAAATTATAAATCAGATTAATTGGGGATTTAATACGTTTAAAATCACAGATCTTGGGCATAATCTTCTCTGTTTATTTTCTTTGCATCGCATCTTCATCATTGCATTGTATTATATTGTCTCAACATAAAAATTAATCAAACATTAATTAATTATTTAATTTAATTTAAAATCACATTACTAAGAATCATTGTTTCCTGTGTTCGACCTTGGTAGACTTGCCAAGTAAAAATATTCCACAACATTCAAAGATTGTGGTTTTGATTGACCGATTTCTGTCTCCTATACTACAATTATCAATTATTAAAAAGGAGGATTTCGCATTCATCAAATGACGTCGTTGTCGGGGAACGACAAATTTTTAGGGTTTTAAATTATTTTTATAATTAATTTTTATGAAAATTATTTCTGCGTCATTTTTTTATCTTCTGCATTTCATTTTGCATTTCTCTCTTACTTCTGCTACTAACCGCAATTTCTCTCTTTGTAGACTACTGGGAGCAAAATTTTGGGATTTAATTAAGGATCTACAAGGACGAAGAATTGAATTTTAATTTTTTGAGAGAGAGAGAGAGCTTAGTTTAGATTTAAATTTTATGCATTATTCACAAGGTCCCTCTCTCTTTGTACCTTGTTATGTGTAATATTCAGGATTGGACTCTCTATGGTGTGGTTTAGAATTTAGGAGCACATACGCTAGTTTAGAATTATTATTTTTTCATTCTCGTAAATTTTAGGACATTAATCACTAACTAGACGCACTTGTAGATCGTTCAGCTTAGCCAAATTTTTAAATCAATTGTTTCTGCTAATATAACTATCTGCTTAGGGAGATTTCATCTGTGCATTCATTTAATGTAAATTTTAATTCCTTATACTGCATCTCGTATGAAGAATGCGAGGATTCACTGTAAGTCTTCTTCTTAAGCATGCATCATTGATTTACATTTGCATTGGTTTTTTCGATTCTCCTTCCTCAAGTCTTACAACTTAGGAATTAAAGGAATTGGGACTGCTCATTAGGCGTGAATTTCTGTGCTCATTTAAACTTTAGTGATAACCTTAATTTAAAATTGGGACTGCTAATCAAGGCGACTGTAAATAAAACTGATATAAAATAAACCTGTGCCCGGTGGAGAGAAACCCACTCATTATTTGTAAGGACAAGAACACACACTTAGGACAAAGCCATAACTGAGAAAATTTCACTCAGACTACCGATTTTAAAACAATTAGCTACTTTTCAATGCGGGTCTTGGGTAGTCGTTTTACAGTCCGACTTCCCTTAGCAGAGTGGGTGATTTAGAGGACACTGCGGAAGGCTCCGCCCTCAAGTAATACGGGTAGCCATTTAAATGGTTTGTACTTACACCTATACTGGTTGAAAGTAGGTGCAACTAGTTGTACAAATTCGGGACAATCTTTGTGAAATATTTTGGTACCTACGAGCTCCGCTTAATTTTCAAGATTGTTTTGTC
Source organism: Ottelia alismoides (assembly GCA_037367405.1). Lineage (NCBI taxonomy): Eukaryota > Viridiplantae > Streptophyta > Magnoliopsida > Alismatales > Hydrocharitaceae > Ottelia > Ottelia alismoides. The sequence continues at coordinate 692,051 of JAZKJV010005225.1, forward strand.
ATTAAATTAAAATAAAAAAGATAAGTCGCCGAACCCTAACGTGCCTTCACCAGTGTTGAGTGGGTGAATCTATGTGTTTGTTTTGTGTTTGATTTGTGTGCATCAAAGACCTTGCAATTGCAAGCAAATCGTGGTTCGCAGATCATTCCATACATCTCTTGAGAAGATGTCGGCATAATGGTCTTCTTTCCCGATCTCCATGACTATATCTCGATATTCTTCTTCTCACACTTCTCAAGGGAACCTACTCTTCAAATCAATTTCCCCTCAACCATCATTCTCTTCCCTCTCTTACATCCCATCCTATGACCACACTTCTTCATGTAATAGACCTATCTCACATTCTGACAATTTTATAGATATTATTAGAGAGCGAGACGAATAAAGGATGAACAATAGAGTAACCGATATTGACAGCAGAACACGATTTCTGATTACTATGATCTTACAGCCTCTTGAACCATCCCTTACTCATGATGACTATCCTCTTGAGTACAATAAATTTTCCTTCGACAATCCACGAGAAAACCAGAGTCGAGGAAATATAACTCATGACCAGATCATAATGATTATGAATAATCAGTACTCTACTCGAGGTTACATGCCAGAATCATGACACATGGAGAATGATTATTCTATCACTAGTCATGAGATATTTGAGGATGAGATTGCTCGGATTAATCATAGAGCAGACACTTTAACTGAGAGAATATATGATCTCATCAAGTCTATGCAAAATTCAGAAGAAGTGAGGCCACCACCTTGCGAACCACTGGATCATCATGTGACTCACAATATGGAACATCCACCGCTGACCTCTGACCCCCTACTGACCATATCATAGAAAACACTAAAAAATTGAAAATTTTGAAAAATCAAAAAAATTGAACAATTCTGAAATGGAAGCATTTTGCAAGACTCTGATCTTAGAGCTTCCATTGATCAAAGCCATAGAATATGTGCCCGATCTAAGAGATTTATGAAGAGTCGACTGAAATTTAAAAAAATGAGCTAGAAACGATCCAGGATTGATTATCATGTCATATCTATGGCTAATTCTTTGGTGATGAATCATAAAATCAAAAGCCATAAAGTCAAGTGGTTGACTCGGATCACATGTGAAATTGAAGATTCTACATTCACTCATGTTCGGTTAGATGACGACTCCACATTAAACATCCTCCCCAAGTCCGTCTTTGACCAATTCTAACTTGAACAACTCAAAAAGATTAGGGTAATCTTTCAATTACCTGATCAATCTACCAAAAGATCGTGGGGGATCGTTTCTATCATCGTAACTTTCTGAGGTAAAGAACATAAAGTGGACTTTATTGTCCCTGACATTGAGCACCCCAAAAGGTTGACTGAGTCTCCTATCATTTTAGGAAAGCCATTCTTAGCCTCCGCTAAGGCGATTGTGGATTGTGAGACTCAGGAAATCAAGTTTCCGAACTCGGACCACAATGAACAGACCCTCAATGATACTACGTGCTCTGAGGAAACCCAACTTGAAATCAACAGTCATGATCAGGAGAAAGCCATGTCACATGATCATACCTCTCCTCAAGAAACATGGACACAAACCCTAGGAGATACCTAAGAGATCAACTGTTGGGCAGACATCTGATTCTCACCACACCTCTCACCCTGCGACTGCTCCAAGGAGAAAACAATATTCAGGAGCTTATGAAGAATTGGACCATATTATTGAGGATTGTCACGATTATTTGAGTGATCCAATCTTTGAGTTGGCAATAATTCACGAAATACTTGAACCATACAAGGAACTGACTCAGGAAATCTCTGATGTCACCAAAAATCACGATTATCCATAAGTGACATCAACACCCCCAACCATAACACACAAACTCACTAGGAACAATCTCTCTCGACCAAAGCAACGTATGACACTACAAGAATTGGTCGACTTTTACGAAGATTCATCTGATGAGGAACTCACGAATGCCACGTCGGTTACTCAAAACAGGGAGATGAAAACTGTCCAACTTCCTCCCAATACTTCTCAAGGAAACAAACCAACCAAGAAAGTCACCTTTGATCTTATACACCAGGTGATTTCTGAAGAATCCTCATCTAGTCCTGAAGTGGTTCATCAAGTAAGTGCAATAGGTACAGCTCTGATCCAAGTGCACTTACCTCTGATCGACAATAGTTGGACATCCTCTGCATACGACTACTATTCTCCTGAGGACGAATCTGATGATGGCTGTGAAGGATACGAGGAATCCTCAAGCGCATCACAGAAGCATGATGATCGCATCTTATGCGATCGGGGCGACTAGTCGCACTAGTCGCTAGTTGTAGCGGAATTTGAAATTTTTAAATCATGAGATGAAACCACATGATCACAAGAATATTTCTTAGATCGTTTCATCAAAACAAAAAGTATTAGAAATACCTCTTGAAGCGTGGTTGCGATCACTAGATCTCTAAAGCAAGAGATCCTCCTGACTCAAGTCCGATCTATGAAGATAGCACTTGCGGGCGCGATGATGAGATGTGTGCTTCCCGCAATCCTCGATGAAGATACAAGTCTTGAATCTCCTGATTTCGTCCAACGAAATCTGACGTCTCCTTCTAGAGCAAGAAGCTCCAAAGAAGATGGAGATCCACGAGCAATCGAAGCGACAACACAACGGCGTAGAGGCAATTGCTAATTTCCTCAAAACACATGGTGGACTGCCACCTTAGAAAGAGAGAGAGAGAGAGAGAGAGAGAGAGAGATGGAGAGAATGAGAGATGAGAGAGAGAGAGAGAGAGTAGGTGTGTACAATAAAGTTGTATCTCAAAGGGCTAGGATTTCCCTCTTTATATACTAGTTTGGGAGTCCATGGATCACAATCCATGGCATACACAAAATCAATGGTTAGATTGATATGTGTATTTAATCAATGGTTGTGATCATTGTTGTTCAAAAATAACAATTTATTAATCTATATTAAATTAAATATATATTGCATTATAATCAACATAATTTAATTCAATAAAAAATCAATAATCACAAGATAATGAGATAATAATTAAAATGACAATAATCTACCCAAAATACATGGGGTGTCATAGGTGACGCCACCTCATGTATTTGGTGGATTATCTCCCTTTTTAATTTATATCATTATCTCTTATTTATTTGCAACTTTATCCATTAAATTAATTCCAAATTAATTAGTGAATATTTCAATCATGCCATTGAAAATATGTGAATCATATTCACAACCCAAACCAAATTGTAAATTACATTTCCAATTAATTGCTTAATGTGAATCCAATTCACATTAACAAATTAACAAATGCTGTTTACAAATGTGCTCTCTCTCTAATATATTATAAATCATATTTATAATATATACACAGATATTATGGATAGTACAATCCACAATCTGCATCCTTGATAATTAAATCCCATTTAATTATCTTTGATAATCATTCTCACAATTTGAATCCTATTCATATTATTATTGATAATTAAATCTCATTTAATTATCAACATCTTGTTGCTTGGATACATAAATCATCAAAGGAATTATTCTTGAACTCCTTCAAGAATAATGTGCTTTCTCCGCAGATACTTGGAGATAAGGACAGGGTGATTGTATTATTCCGCGTATAGTGACTTGGATGTTGAGATCTTATCTCAAATCTAGATCTTATGTACCTCCCATAGATGCTTGATTAAATCAAGACCGCAAATCTATTCTTCTCATTGCATCTGAATCTCATTCAGACCATTGTCCAACATTTGGACCAAGATCAGATTGCTTTTTTTTACTAAGAGGAGCTACTAAAATCCAAACCTGTTTCATCACTCCCTCGGAATGGAAGTGTCATGGTTATACAATCGTTTATGATCACATCACCCTCAGGTATTCCCAATACATGTACATCCTGCATACTGGAAGTCCTATGATCAACTTGAAGATGTAGATCAATTTTACATTGTCTTCTTCAGGGTTTGATCATCAAGTTTCCCAATCTTGATCATTGGGAATAGGTATCGATCATATGCTTTCCCAAAGCATATATCATACCTTCAAATTCTTGTCATGCTTCCAAAGCACGATGATCATGCATGGAATTTGATCGGTCTCAATACCTCATGAGTGAGCTCATGTCTTCCGGTTCATAATTGAACCTGTATGATCCCTTTGAGAGATCGTATTACTCATATGCCCTTACATGCACATCATCTCGTTAGTGTATAGACCTTGGTTAGGTCATCAACCTATTGGTCTGCCAAATTTACACACTCAGACATATAGTAACACATATGTCTCCTGTCAAAGGATGTGTGCCTATGCTGTGACAGTATTCAACATAGGACTTAAGGTTATCTCGATCTTGCTAAGTCAACCCTTTGACTTAACTAACCTGACACCTCCGAATCACTATTCCCATGCAGAGGACCTACATCAAGAGGTCGGTCAGATATCGACCTTTGTAAGAAAGGATTGCCATCTCCTACTCAGGTTGGAGATCATCTCTTAACAATCATTTGATGGTGCTTGATAAGTCCTCTATCTAACTCTTTAGATATTTATACATGTTGGTCGAAAACCTTCTGTGTCAGAGGTTTGGTAAGAGGATCAGCAATGTTGTCGGGAGAGGCCACCTTGGTGATGGTGATATCACCACGCTTTTGAATCCCCCGAATGATGTGGTATTTCCTTTCCACGTGCTTTCTCTTTTGATGCCTCTGGATTCCTTTGCCTGGGCAATGGCTCCCGTGTTATCGCAGAGTAATGGGATGGGAGTATCAGAGGAAACTACACCAAGCTTCAAGATGAACTTGCGCAATCACACCGCCTCCTTTGCAGCATCCGATGCGGCAATGTATTCGGTTTCTGTTGTTGAATCCGTCGTAGTGTCATGCTTATTGCTTCTCCAGCTCACAGCACCACCGTTCAACGGGAATACAAACCCTGATGTCGACTTTTTATCATCAATATCCGGCTAGAAGTCTGAATCTGTATATCCCAAGACTTGGAGATCACCATCTCCATAGACCAAGATATAATCTTGCGTCCGTCTTAGATGTTTGAATATGTTCTTTTCTGCATTCCAATGTTGCTCTCCATAGCAGGATTAGTAATGACTTACCACTCCCACTGCATGGCAGATGTCTGGCCTAATACACATCATGGCATACATTAAGCTCCCTACAGCTGATGCATACAGACATCCAGCCATGGCCTTCTTTTCCTCAACACTTTGAGGAGCCATCCCTTTAGACAGATGGATACCATGTCTTAAGGGGAGGAATCTTTCTTAAAACTATCCATACGGAATCGTTCAAGAATCTTCTTAATGTATCCATGTTGTGATAATCCTAATATCCTCTTTTCTCGGTTTCTGAACAACTTCAGGCCTAAGATGTAAGAGTCTTATCCAAGATCTTTCATCTCGAAGGTATGGGATAGCTAAATTTTCACACTGGTCATCATTCATGTATCATTCCCAATGATAAGGATATCATCTACATAAAGTACGATGAACACAATGACGCTCCCACTAAGCTTCTTGTACACACAATGTTTATCAGGATTCTGCACAAAATCATAACTCTTTATGGTTTCATCAAATCTGATGTTCCAGCAACGAGAATCTTGTTTGAGCCCATAGATGGATTTCTTCAACTTGCATACTTTTCCATCCTCAACTATGAAGCCCTGGGGCTGCTCCATATAGATATCCTCCTCGAGGTATCCATTGAGGAAAGCTGTCTTGACGTTCATCTGCCAGATATCGTAGTCAAGAGATGCAGCTATAGCCAACAGTGTCCCGATGGAGTTAAGCATAGCCACAGGAGGGAACGTCTCATCGTAGTCGATGCCTTCTCTCTATGTGTAGCCCTTGGCTACGAGCCTGCTTTGAAAGTCTTTATTTTTCCATCAGGTCCCCATTTTCTCTTGAAGATTTACTTACACTTAATGGGTTTTACCCGTTTAGGTGGATTCTCTAGGGTTCATACACCATTCTTATGCATGGAGTAAATTTTTGACTTCATTGCTAACATCCATCTATCCATGTCATGATCCGCGAGTGCTTCATTGAATGAAGAAGGATCATTGTCAGTCTCACCTGATAAATGGAATCCATACCTTTCAGGTGGTGCAACCACCCTCGAACTCCTTCGAAAAGGTATGGGTGTTTCATCTTTATTTATCCCTTCAGTTTCTTGTTCAGGGATCTCAGAATCCTCAAGGGATTCAATGAGTTCCTCTACTTCATTTCTATCTTGACCTTTAAGGATATCATCCTCTAGAAATTTTATATCAGAGACAAAAACTTTTCGAGTCTCAGGGTCATAGAGCTGATATCCAATACCATCTTTAACATACCCAATGAAGTAATACTCACAAGTACGAGATTCTAGTTTACTTGTGTTCCACATTCTTCGTATGGACCATGTAACCCCAAACCCTCAAGTGTTTAACACTAAGCTTGATACCATACCAGAGCTCGTGAGGAGTCTTGGGTATAGAATTGTTTGGAATCTTGTTCAAGATATATATTGCGCTCTCTACTGCATATCCCCAGAAACTAAGAGGTAAACATGCTTTGCTCATCATTGAACGGACCATGTCCATGATGGTCATGTTGCATCTTTCAGCAACACCATTAAGTTGGGGAGTTCCAGGGGGAGTGAGAGTGGAGATAATTTGTCACGTCCCAGACCTTGTGATGAATACCCATTCATCACTCTTTATTCTTATATTTTAGCTACAAAAACCTTTGCAAATACATGTAGATATGTGTAAATACAAATAATTACCAAAAGCATGCATTGTGTAAAAACCTGTAATTAGCATGTTTTTGTGCAAAAATAAAAGAATAAAGAGTAAAAAGAAAAAGAGGGAAAGATTTAGAATAAATATTGAGCAACTTGACCCAAGGGAGGGCTCAGCATGGGCCTGACCGCATAAAAGACAAAGTAGAGGGAGATAGGAGCTCATGTGTATATACTTCTGTAAATAAATAAAATTATATTTTCCTCACCCAAAAATATGCTTGTACATATTCTGTGTATATTTAGAGACTATTAAAAAAAACAAAATAAAAATTTAAAAAAATCAAAAAAAATTTCAAAAATGCCCTTTCACCATGTGTATAGATCATCATTCCTTATTTATTTAACCCTAAAAATAAATGTATTTATTTTCTAAACTTTTTGTAAATATTCTATGGCATATTTTGTAAATAAAATAAATAAAAAGAAACAAAACAAAAATCAAATAAAAATTACAAAATTAAAAATACAAAAATACAGTGTATATACCATGTATATAACTATTTATTTAACCTATGAATATAAATAATTAAAATAAAATAAAAATACCATGTTGTTCTTCATTTCATGATGTAAATAAATAAAATATAAAATGGGCATAAAAATACACAAAAATAACAAATAAAAAATTCAAAAATTAAAATCTATATAGTGTACATATACCTATATATATGTAGCTACCCTATTTTTATTTTCAAAAAATTAATTAAAAATCACCAAAAAATAGAAAAAAATAAAAGAAAAATATTTCATGTTTTAAGTTTTTCTTAATTCGGCCTTTTTCTACCTTAAATTAAATAAACAAAAAAATCGATTACGTGGCAGCTCCTGATTGGTCCACGGGGGATTGTTGACCCCGGTCAACTCCCCCGCGGACTCCTTCCTTTTCTGGAAGATGCGCTCCGCCCCGCCTTTGCCGAATTTTCCACGCGTCTCCAGACTGTCGCCCACGCAAACCCCGTGCCCGGATTCTTCGCCGATCATCCGTATCCCTCGCCAGATTCTTTGCCGCGAAATCCATGCCTTCCTTAGCCGTCGTCGCCTAACCCTAATCGGGCCTGCACTTATATATAGAATTCCCTCCTCCGCCTCCGCGCCTCATCTTTGGCTCGCCACCTTCACTCCCGTGACCTCCAGAACAACCACCGAGGTGACAGCTCGCGTTTGCCCCTGTTGCAGTGAGGAGAGGGTGCCCCGACGATCGATCCGGCAGCTTCGCGCCGCCGTTGCTCCGCCGCTTGCAGGAGCTCGAGCCTCAGGCCTTGACGCCCTTCGAGGCTACGACCGGGAGTTAGCCACACTCCAGCCCAGTCTCCCGCATCATCCAGGTATCCATTTAGCCTAGCCATTTAGTGTAATTTCCGATTTCGCCCAAATCCATCCTCCGACGTGTTCCCCTGATTCCGGCTATCTCGTGCATTATTTCGATCATCGGAACCTCCACACACCTTCGCCGTTCCTTCACGCACGTTCTTCGCCCACTCTCTCAACCCAGCTCGCCCCGGAGCTGGGAGTCGAGCTCCACCACCTGTCGCTCGCCGGAGCTCGTTCATCCCACCGCACCGATCACCCTCACTTCGCTTATTGGGGTCGAGGCACTTTGCCCTCGACCCGCGAAGCCTTTGGCGTATTTTGCAGGTCGAGAGGAGGGCATCTGAGCCCCCCTCACATTCAGACCCGAGGCGCACCGCCGCCGAGCTCACCGGAGCCCCTCCAGGGCTCGGGTGGACCATCGGAGGCTACCACTAGCTGCGGGGCTTCACCGCGGACCCGTTCCGATCATCAGGAGCAGCTGAGGAGGAGTGCAGTTCACGCAGGAGTCCGGCGAAGTTCGCCGGCGTCGAGTTCTTCCATCATCCTCCAGAACTGTCCGATGAGGCCTCCGCTCCAGTCTTGATCTCAGCCGTCCATCTTTCGAGGAGCCGCGACCGTTGATCATCCAGAGGATCTCATCTGGACCGTTAGTAGCAGAGGAGAGAGGCACCTGAGCCCTAGCCGTCAGATCACCCACGTGGCCTCGCCTCAGCCGTCGATCGAGCCCAGGAGTTGAAGAAGAGAAGCGCCAGCCATCTAGGACCGTCCGATCTTCCACGTGGCGCGCATCTGGCCGTCGACAAATAAAGGGGTAAATTACTTAGGCCCCCCTCTTAGTTTGTCTTTTTCGTCCTAGTCTTGTAAATATTTTTAGAACTTTATTTACGTAGGGTAAATTGCATGATGGACCTTGTGCTTAGTTTTATTTGCATGTATGCCCCTGTGTGTATGTGACCACGTGCTTCGTCACGTGTTTAGTTGGGCTTTTTACATCTTTTATCCTGTAGATCTGGGTTGTTATGAAATGAAGAAATATTTTATGGTATTTGCAGTTGTGCCCCTGTGAGCGTTTTTATTGGACATGTGCGGATTTTAGTGGGTTTTTTGCACCCGTACCCTCGGACTTTTTGGTACCAGTTACCAAAAGGTCCCAGGAGTGGGTTTTTATTACAAAGAGGCCCCTGAGTGCCCCAGCCACGCGCCACGCGCGTGACTTGCTGGGTATTTTGCACCTGGGCCCCCAGATCCTCGGGTATTTGCACTTACGTCCCTGTGCACTGTGCCCCCTTTTCATTTTTGAATAAAATATCAAATTACCTCCAAATTCCATGAGATTTTGACACATGGCTCCTGCCATGGTGTGGGAATTTTAGGGATTTTTGAGGACATTTTTGATTTCGTTGAGTATTTTTAAAAATTCAAAAACCTACTTTTTAGCTACTGTCTAGGTTTGAAAATACCAAAAAAAATATAAAAACTCCACCAAAAATTCTAAAAAAATTAGATACTGTTGTTTGCTTGCTGTTTGATTTTCGAGCCAAGTTTGGCTATTTTCCATTGAGTAAAAACCCTAAAAATTGAAAAACCCTCAAAAAACTCATAAAAATTATAATAATTAAATTAAAAATCCAAAAAGAATAATTAGGGTGCCTAAATTTTCCTTAGTCTATCTAGTATACAGGAAAATTACCTTCAGGGCCTTTTAAGATCCTTAAATATTTTATTTTTGGGTCTTAAGCCTTGCTGGATAGTACCTTCCCCTTTTTGCATTGTGTGATTTTTAGAAAATAATTTACCCGTCATAAAAACCCCAAAAATTCACCAAAAACACTTAAAAACCCAAAAAGCATAAAAACAAATTTTCTTGAATTTTTGCTTGCTTTTGGTGTGTTAAATAAATTGCTCAAGTGTGCTTGTTTATACTTTCTTTATTTTCCTTCACATATTAAAAATTCTAAAAAATTATAAAAAATCAAAAACCACTAAAAATTAGCTTCTCTGAAATTTGACTACTTAGTTTTTCAATCGTGCTCCTTGTGTTCGACCCTGGATCGCTATACCAGGTAAAAAGAATAGCGAAGACCGCTTACATTGAATTTCTTGATTTTCTGAGTGGTGTTTATCAATTTTTCTCGATTGACCGCGCTTGGTGATTTGGGTCACAACGACCATTTTATTTACATACTTAACCCGATTGTCAGGCGCGTCATCAGAATGGCGCCGTTGCCGGGGAGCACGGCTTTGTAGTCATTTTTCTATTTTTGTCTCTCTTTATATTATTATTTCTTTCTGACCTTCTCTCTTTGATTTTTGTGCGAGGTACTGCTTGGACGACTTGGAGCTTCTTTTTAGAGGACCCGTGCAGGAGGAAGAGAGAGAGAGAAGAAGGAATTTTTATTTCTGAGAGAGAGAGAGAACAATATTTGTTGTAATAACTTAGACTTTGGACTTGTGGACACTTGTAACTTAGCGGGTCTGTTTCGCCGAGTACCGGTGTACTCGGGGGACCCATTTGGATTTTCGCGGCTTTTTCTGCGGTTTTAATAGCTAGCTGCCTTTTCCGGTGTTTACGCGGTTTTTCTCGAGCCCCTAGATTTAGGAATTTCTCTTGCTTGTGCCGTAATTAGTAGGGTCCCCACACTTAACAGCCTATCTGTTCCTATAGATCGTTAATTGGACCTACTAATAATAAATAATAAAAATAACTTAGTTGCTTTCCTGAGAGCCTACGTGCCGCGAGCCTGCCCCACAAGCGCTACTCCTGAACTCGACCTGTTGAGAAGAGGAGGGGTAAGCCAAGACCGGACTCTTTGGATCGAAGGCGAGTAACTGAGTTAGACGGTTCTGCGATAGAAGTTGCTCATCTAGGACTCGGTTTTTCCCGTTGCATCATTTAGGTAGTTTTATTTCTGTCTTTAAATTCTGCGCGGATCACTTGCATGTAGAGTGCTGGAGACAAGGTACGCATTTCTATCTCTGCATGCATCATTGATTTCTTCGCGCATCGGCTTTTTTCGTCTTCTCCCTCTGTTTTTGGCTTAATCATCAGGAGAATCGGAAAAATCGTTAGGCCGCTTGTATTTATTTTGAAAAAAATTAAAAAGAAAAACAAAAAAAATTGGGACTGGATAACATTATTGACCCTAAAAGACACTCACATTAAAAATTTGTCTTGGGGAGAGCAACCCCCTCCTTGTATGGTTTGGATGCGCGAGAGAGTGACCCATACCCTAGATAGAGCCCTCCGGTGCTATTTCTAGCTGACTACCGACTCTTCCGTGCGGGCCAGTCGGTTGGAGTAGCATCGGGTATCCTAACAGGTCACGTAAGCGCTCTGATATTTTGTATGTTCACCCAATAAAATTGACAAGATAAATCGACCGAGCTTTCACGGTCTTCATATTGTGTTGTGTTGGTGAACCGGGGGTTTGCTTTGCGATCATATTTTCTCCAGATTCCATCCGCCCAACTCGCCAGATCAAGATGATGGGTAGACGATCTCTTAGGCAGCCTCTGGCTGCACCGCTTTCAGGCGAGTCTACTTCATCATCTAGGTTGGCCCGTGAGAGTCAAGACCAGCTCTCCGGGCCCGAGTACGATTCCACCCTGTTCCCCCTCGATCCCCTTTCTTTTGCTACTGAGAGACATGAGCCCGAGGAAAGACGAATTGATTTGACAGAACCTGAGTTGGGCTCATCTGATTTTGCAGACGTCGGTATGGCCGCCAGATCAGACGATTACCCCGGAGGTCAGCAGGGAGAGCAGCATGTCGTATTTGACCAGGGGGCGATCAACTCCACCCTGATCGCATCATTAGAGACAGTTCAGCAGCAGTTACGCGATCAGGGAGCTTTTATGATTGAGATGAGAAGGGAGTTGGAGCGACTCCGAGCAGAGCGAGACGAGCCGAGCGAGCCTGAGGACATTCCTGACGCTGATGCTGAGGCAGCAGCCGCAGCAGCAGCTGCCGCAGCAGCGGCAGCCGCCGCCGGAGCAGGACCACCAAGACCGATGCGGGAGTTACACAACCCCGGATCTACACTGATGCACCAGTGGGTGGTGGTACCTGCTATCGTGGGGGATTTCAAGTTCCCTCCGAACACCCTGCAGATGCTTCCTCATTTTCACGGACTTGCCACTGAGGAACCCCACCTCCATCTCCAGGAGTTTTTGATGATCTGCAGCACTGTCCACGACCGTCGTGTGGACCAAGATACGATTCGGATGATGGCCTTCCCTTTTTCACTGGCAGATAGAGCAGCCACCTGGCTGAAGCATCTAGGGAAGTTTGTTTACACCTGGGAGCAGCTCTGCACCGAGTACTTGAACAAGTACTATCCACTCGGGCGGACGAATGCAGCGAGGGCCCTGATCAACAACTTCTCCATGCTCCCCAACGAGCAATTTCACGAGGCATGGGAGAGGTTCAGAGAGCTTCTGGATAGATGCCCACACCACGACATTTCGAAGCCGAACCTAGTTCAGAGCTTCTTTAGTGGGATGACGCCAGAGCTTCAGGGTCTGGTGAATGCTTCTTGCGGCGGGTCCTACTTTGCCAAGGACCACAACCAAGTCTGGGCCATCTATGAGGAGATGGCCGAAAATTACATGGTGATGTCCTAGACTCGGTTGTACACACAGAGAAATCAGCAGCCGCCAGGACCCGTGCAGTACCAGCGGATAGCACGGGTTGATGCAGGTCCATCCAGTTCGTCCACAGTTGCAGCCGCACAGGCAGAGTCGGCCGCTGCGGACATGGGGATTATCAGCGAGAAGTTGGACCGCATGGAAATAATAGAGAAGAAGCAGTGCCAGGGCATAACTCAGATGGAGCAAATGGCACAAACTCTGAGCGACATGAAGACCCAGCTCTTGTGTCTTCAGGAGGCACAGACGGCTCCTCAGCCCCGTCTTCTGTCGCGAGGCGATTCCGGCGGCAGCCGCAGCTCGTCCCAGCGCTCCAGCTCTTTGCAGCAGCCTAGACAAGTTCACCTTGTACAGGCGGAGCCATACCAGCAGCAGACGCCCTCTTACCAGTCACCACCATCTCCAGACTTACAGATGGTGGTATATCAGCCGGATCAGCCTCTGGCAGCACTGCCGCCAGACCCCTTCGATGCTGAGCCGTTGATGGATGTCAACGGGATTTGGTATGACCGTCCTCAACCTGGAATCCGACGAGACCATCCCGGATTCAGGTGGGGGAATGGGGGTAACCAGTCCCAACAGCAGCCAGCCGGTCAGGGAGGGCAGTACTCCCAGCAGAGAGATCACCAGCAGCCCCCAGCATACCAGCCACACCAGCCATCATCCTTCGTACCTCGTCCCTACCAGCAGCAGGGACAGAATTGGAGACGTGAGCAGCAGGCTCACCAGCAGCAGCATCCTTCCTCTTACCCCTCTCAGCAGCAGCAGCACCAGGTCCAACAGCCTCATTACCAGAGAGGCGACCCGTCGGGCTCCCATGAGAGCCCCGTCATGGATGATCTAGCCCACCTCTTCACAGAGCAGCAGGCTACATTTAGACGGGAGATGGACGAGTTCCGCCAGGAGATGCGGGACCTGATGAGAGGGAAGGCCGCCATCCCTGCACAGATCGAGCCTAATCCGAATAGCTTGAAGAGGAAATCTGAGCAGGTAGATCCCACTGAGCCTACCACTCCTAGTAACCCATTTGATGATATGTCATCGGATCTATTTGATGCTGATTTTGTTACACTTAGGAGCGGTAGAAGACCAGCAGGCGGCGCCTCATCTGAGCGACAACGCGAGGATCCATCTAGAGCGCCAGATGAGGAAGAGGAGTGCGGTACTGAAGCCGCACATGATGATAACGGTGGTCCTGATGCCACCAGAGATGCTGATTCCACCGGCGGTACTGAGGCCACCGCTTCACCATATCGAGAAGGTGGTACTGACGCCACCAGCAGAGCCGAGCCAGCCCGCGGTACTGAAGCCGCAAGACGTCTAGTTGTAGAGCCAGCTAGAGGTGGTACTGAGGCCACCAACATTTATTCTGATAGAAATGTTGTCTTTCCTCGCATGAATGTATCTCAGAACTCTAATTCAAATAAAGGAAAAGGTTTAGTTTCTTCTGATCCCACTGTGGTGAATGATGTTTGTGAGGATCCGGTCATCGAACCGTCTAGACCTATTCCTAGTCCTTCATCTGAGAAGGACCCTGTGATCCCCTTTCCTAGAGCCCTTGAGTTGGGGAAGGGGAAGAAAAAAGAAAAAGATCCAAAAAAGAGAGAGCAGGAGGAGTTCAGCCAGGGCATGATAGACCGATTTCACATCCAGCTGACCCTCAATGAGGCTTTGCAGCACATCCCTCTTCTTCAGCGATCCTTGAGAGACAGGACCACAGTCAGGAGGAAGAAGAGGAATAAAACCACAGAGATTCATGTGTTGACCAAAGCCACGTGTTACGCGATCCAGAACCATCTGCCGACCAAGAGGCCAGATTTAGGAGCCCCGTATGTCAGATGTCAGATTAGTGAGCAGAGGTTCGACCGTACTCTATTAGATAGCGGATCGTCGATCAACCTTCTTCCGGCAGCCCTTCTCGACCACTTAGAGTTGGGCACTCTTAGACAGAGCAGGACATACCTTCAGTTTGCTGATCGGTCTGTCAAGAGGCCAAAGGGGTTATTGCGAGACGTTTTCGTCACGATTCAGGGTTTGCAATTCCCCGTGGACTTTGTAGTGCTGGACATGGAGACCCCTGACTCGTTGACCGATTCCCCCATCATCCTCGGTCGCCCGTTCTTGGCCACAGCCAAGGCGGTGACTGACCATGACAGTGGGAAGGTATTCTTTCGCGTCCAGGGCGAGAGTATACAAATAGAGACGGTTAAGGACCACAGAGCTAGAGATAGATCCCGCTCAGAGGGCAGTACAGATTCAGAGCAGCTGACAGACGCAGAGCCAGACATCCACCAGGACTGTGATTTTGTGATCACAGATGATGAGGCAGCTTGGGCAGATCCTGCAGCACAGACCATCCTCTCATATTCAGATACAGCTGATGCAGAGATGATAGCAGAGGATAGTCTGGAGAGCACAGCCCTGGTTCAGGATACTATTGAGTCAGCAGAGTCGGACCTTGATCGCGACACGATTTTCAGTGATGGTGGTGCTGAGGCCACCTTGTTGTCCGGTGGTACTGATGCCACCGCGGATGATACAGATCCCTCGGATTCAGAGTCTGATTGGGCAGATTGTGACGATCAGATGCCAGACCTAGATCCACCTGAGCCTACAGATAAGGAGGAGGTAGAGGCATAGCATATCAGAGACAATGCAGAGGACCCGCCTTCTCCAGATCCAGTTTGTGAGAGTTCCTTATCATTTTCCCAGGCAGATTTGGCAGAATTGTCAGCATACACACATCTTCTTCAGAAGCCAGATTTGCCAGCACCCAGTTGTCCAGAGCTAAAGCCGCTCCCTACTTCGCTGAAGTATCGATTCCTTGCGGGAGAGTCTGAGATGTACCCAGTCATCATCTCTGCCGATCTGACTGGAGAACAAGAATCCCGTCTGATGGAGGTTCTTGAAAAGAACCGCGAGGCAATTGGATGGAGCGTAGCAGATCTCCATGGGATTAGTCCCTCGTTGTGCTCCCACCATATCTATCTCGAGGAAGGGGCAAAGCCGTCGCGTGAGTTCCAGCGGCGACTGAACCCCAACCTGAGAGAAGTTGTCATGAAGGAAATATCAAAATGGTGGAGTGCAGATTTTATTTATCCCATTTCCGACTCCAAGTGGGTTAGCCCCTTGCATGTGGTGCCCAAGAAGACTGGCATCACGACTGTGATCAGTGAGTCGGGAGAGGAGATTGCTACACGAGTACCCACCTCTTGGAGGGTCTGCGTTGACTACAGGAGACTCAACCAGGCCACCAAGAAGGACCACTTCCCCCTGCCTTTTATTGATCAGATCATAGAGAGACTGGCAGGGAAGAGCCATTATTGCTTCCTGGATGGGTACTCGGGCTACAATCAGGTGGCCATCGCTCCTGAGGATCAGGAGAAGACCACCTTCACCTGTCCCTTCGGCACATATGCTTTTCGACGCATGCCATTTGGGCTATGCAATGCCCCTGCGACTTTTCAGAGGTGCATGCTGTCGATCTTTTCGGACATGGTAGGGGAGTGTTTGGAGGTCTTCATGGATGACTTCTCGGTTTACGGCGACGGATTCGATTCCTTTCTTGACTGCCTAGACCGAGTGCTCCAGCGATGTATTGCTACCCGCTTGGTTCTGTCTTGGGAGAAGAGTCACTTCATGGTGACTCAAGGGACGGTGCTTGGCCACATCATCTCCAACAGGGGCATGGAGGTTGATCCGGCCAAGGTTGACGTCATTAGAAAACTCGCACCGCCGTCCAATTTAAAGCAGCTACGGTCATTTCTGGGGCACGTTGGTTTTTATAGGAGATTCATTCATGATTTCAGCAAGATTGCCCGACCGTTGACTGACCTCTTGACGAAAGACACCGAGTTCCTTGTAGATGACAAGTGTCTTTCATCCTTTGAGACTCTCCAGCAGCGTGTTATTGAGGCTCCTGTCCTTCAGCCACCCGATTGGTCTCTCCCATTCGAGATCATGACGGATGCCTCTGATTTTGCCATAGGGGCTGTGCTAGGACAGAGGAGGGACGGAGTTCCATTTACCATACACTATGCTAGCCGCACATTGGATTCTGCCCAGCGGAATTATACGGTCACAGAGAAGGAGATGCTAGCAGTAGTGTTTGCCCTAGATAAGTTCAGATCGTATATCATTGGATCTAGAGTGACTTTGTATACTGACCACACCGCCATCAGGTACCTCATGTCAAAGAAGGATGCCAAGGCCAGACTTACTAGATGGATCCTTCTACTCCAGGAGTTCGACATTGAGATCAAGGATAAGCCTGGAGTCAAGAATGTGGTGGCGGATCATCTCTCCCGATTAGAGCAGCCTGAGGATTCTAAGCAGATTGATCCCATTCATGATACCTTCCCAGATGAGGCGATCCTTGCTATCACCTCACTCCCGTGGTATGCCGATATTGTGAACTTTCTCGTTGCTGGGAAAGTCCCACAAGATTGGCCCAGGCAGAGGCTTGAGACCTTCCTTGCGAAGGCGAAGTCCTACCACTGGGAGGATCCCATCCTTTACCACGAAGGAGGGGATAGCATCTGGCGTCGGTGTATTCCTCAGGAGGAGCATCATAGTGTCCTCACTTACTGCCACAAGCTTGAGGCAGGAGGACATCATTCTGGGAGGAGAACGGCACAGAAAGTGCTCCAATCCGGCTTGTGGTGGCCTACACTCTTCAAGGACTCTGATGAGTTCGTGAAGAGGTGTACTGACTGTCAGAGGATGGGCACTTGTGGACAACGTGATATGATGCCGATGCAGCCCATTCACTTCTGTGAGGTTTTTGACGCATGGGGCATCGATTTCATGGGTCCATTCCCTAAGAGTCAGGGATTCGAGTACATTCTGTTGGCCGTAGATTACGTTAGTCGTTGGGTTGAGGCTATCCCCGCCCGAGCCGCTGATGCGAAGACAGTTTGCAGATTTTTGAAGAAGCACATCATCATGCGGTTCGGGGTTCCACGAGTTCTGATTTCTGATGGGGGGTCTCATTTCATCAACGACCAGGTGAAGGCCCTTGCCAGCGAGTTCAGCATAGACCATCGTGTTGCCACACCATACCATCCACAGACAAATGGTCTAGCTGAGGTGTCGAATAGGGAGATCAAGAATATTTTGCAGAAAGTCGTCCGCCCTAACCGAAAGAATTGGTCACAGCTTTTGGACTCGGTCTTGTGGGCATATCGGACGTCTTTCAAGACTCCATTGGGTACATCTCCCTTTCACCTCGTTTATGGCAAGCCGTGCCATCTACCTGTTGAGCTGAGGCACAAGTCACTTTGGGCAGTCACAGATATTCTTATGGATCCAGATGGTATAGGAGACCAGAGGAGGGCAGAGCTAGCCGCCTTGGAAGAGCTTAGAGATACAACTTTCTCAAACAGCCTACATTATAAGGAGAAAGTGAAGGAGTGGCATGATTCTCATATCAGCCACAAGCATTTTGAGATTGGACAGAAAGTATGGTTGTTTGATGCGAGGCTCAGATTATTTCCAGGAAAGCTACAGAGCAAATGGAAGGGACCTTACTTGGTCAGAAAGGTACACGATAACGGTAGCATTGATATATCTGAGTTATCTTCTGAGAGTACCTTTCGAGTGAACGGCCAGCGGCTCAAGCCATTTCTAGATCATGGGCCGCGGGACGTTATTATTGCCGCTATTCATTTTGCGTGAGATGTGGTCTTTTGACTCACATCTTTTGCATCTCACGCCTGATATCTACTGTTCTTTCCGCCTGTATAGATCCAGTTGTCCATATCATTCTATTCTTTAGTCCCACATCCCTTTTCTCATCCTGTGATTATGCTATACTTAGGGTGTACTTTACCCTAAGTATAGGGGGGATGTTGGACCTGTGGGTATTCTTTTTATTCTTTTTGCTCCTGTTTTTGTTGCCTATACTTAGGGATATTTTACCCTAAGTATAGGGGGGGCAGATTCTGCATATTCTTCACTCGGATTTCCCTTCATGTACAGCTTGCTATACTTAGGATTAGTTAATCCTAAGTATAGGGGGAAACCACCGAGTTCCTCGTATTCTATTCATTTATTCATTTCTGTACTTATCCATTCCTTTTCACTTCCCTATACCAAGCACGAGTTATGTCATCTTCATCGCTCTTGATCACTCTGAGGACATCGTTCGAGCTAAGTATAGGGGGGGTGTATATATTTCATATATACTTTAGCCATAACTCGTACTTTGTGTGAGTGTGTTAATAAATAAAATGGCTAAAAATCACAAAAATTTAAAAAAAATTTCATGTACATAAACCTCTTTTATCCTTGCACATACATAGCTAGTGTATAAAGTATTTTTGTAAAAATGATTTCAAAAATCTTTTGTGTAAAGTTTGTGTAAGTATTTTGTATCAAAAATTATGTATATAGTACAAAATTTTTCCAAAATGTTTTGAAAATCAAAAGTTTGCAAATATCTTGTGTAAATGTTTGTAAATATCATTTTGCAAAACTTGCACCTCATGCATCATTCATTCATGATTTCAAAACATTTTTCAAAAATTTTGCATGATTGTAAAATATGTGTAAATAGCATCTTGTGTAAATATATGTATAGAGTTTTTTCTTGGATGAGAGTTGACATTTAAACTAAGCCTGGAATTAAATTGAGAAATGGAGCTTGAATAAGATCTTAATCCACTTAACTTTAAGAGGAACCTTATAGGACTTAGGGTTAAGGCTTTTCAGGTCCATAAGGACTTAATTCTTTGAGTCCACTAGGCTATGAGCATATGTCATCTTGATGAGCCTAAGTAGAGCACTTAACAACACACGCATGGCTCTTAGAGACAATGGCTTGACTTGCACCTGCACTTACACATGGCTCTCCATGGATGAGGTGGTGAGGAGGCAGTTTCCTTTGGCTTGGGGTAGCATATGAGGGTAGTACTTTTAGGCGGAACCTCTCTTCTTCTTATAGTGAAGGAAGTGCACCTCAACTTGGTCTAGTGGTGTTGAAAGCTAAAGACAGAAGCTGTGGGTTGCAATAAAGCTTCAAAAGAGGGATAGTCTACTGGCTCAAGGGGAAAATTTCTTATATGCTGCACCATGTAGATACGTTGTACAGAATTCTTGAAAAAAAAAATATGCAAAAATGCAAAAAGAACTCCAAAAAAGTGGTGGGTCGGATTGAAAATTTAATAACCCCACCGGAGTATACATAGTCAAATAAAGCAAAAGCTTATGGTATCAATGTTACATCTCATGAAGCTTGCAGCGGGAGACTTAGCTACACTGGCTAAGCTTCCAAAACTCTATACTTCTACCCCCTCTTCTTGAGCCGGTTGCACTTGAACTTAGAAGGGAATACCCCGCTTCTCGAGGAAAGAGTTGCTAGACCGAGGTATTAGAGTTACCAGGTTGAGGGAGGTTGTTTCTTTGTTACTTCTGAGGTGGGGGGCCACATATCACTTACACCGCACGGAAAGATTCATGGTCATTAGAGTTTGTGTATGTAGACTTGTTCTGATCTGGTTTATTGAGGAGTCTTGCCCATAGATTGGTGGAACTTGGAGGCTGTTGAGTTTTAAGCTTAAGTCTAAGTAAGGTTCCGACACATTAATAATCCAAAGATCTGATCGAGCTCCATATTTCAATTTAATGAAGGAAAGTTTAATAAATCAACCTTGATACATGTACATCCTCTTTTTCTTTTTCTTTTTCTTTCTTTTTCACTTCTTTTTCAAATAAGTGTTTGCTAAGGGACTAGCAAAGTTAAGCATAGGGGGGTGATGAATACCCATTCATCACTCTTTATTCTTATATTTTAGCTACAAAAACCTTTGCAAATACATGTAGATATGTGTAAATACAAATAATTACCAAAAGCATGCATTGTGTAAAAACCTGTAATTAGCATGTTTTTATGCAAAAATAAAAGAATAAAGAGTAAAAAGAAAAAGAGGGAAAGATTTAGAATAAATATTGAGCAACTTGACCCAAGGGAGGGCTCAGCATGGGCCTGACCGCATAAAAGACAAAGTAGAGGGAGATAGGAGCTCATGTGTATATACTTCTGTAAATAAATAAAATTATATTTTCCTCACCCAAAAATATGCTTGTACATATTCTGTGTATATTTAGAGACTATTAAAAAAAACAAAATAAAAATTTAAAAAAATCAAAAAAAATTTCAAAAATGCCCTTTCACCATGTGTATAGATCATCATTCCTTATTTATTTAACCCTAAAAATAAATGTATTTATTTTCTAAACTTTTTGTAAATATTCTATGGCATATTTTGTAAATAAAATAAATAAAAAGAAACAAAACAAAAATCAAATAAAAATTACAAAATTAAAAATACAAAAATACAGTGTATATACCATGTATATAACTATTTATTTAACCTATGAATATAAATAATTAAAATAAAATAAAAATACCATGTTGTTCTTCATTTCATGATGTAAATAAATAAAATATAAAATTGGCATAAAAATACACAAAAATAACAAATAAAAAATTCAAAAATTAAAATCTATATAGTGTACATATACCTATATATATAGCTACCCTATTTTTATTTTCAAAAAATTAATTAAAAATCACCAAAAAATAGAAAAAAATAAAAGAAAAATATTTCATGTTTTAAGTTTCTCTTAGTTCGGCCTTTTTCTACCTTAAATTAAATAAACAAAAAAATCGATTACGTGGCAGCTCCTGATTGGTCCACGGGGGATTGTTGACCCCGGTCAACTCCCCCGCGGACTCCTTCCTTTTCTGGAAGATGCGCTCCGCCCCGCCTTTGCCGAATTTTCCACGCGTCTCCAGACTGTCGCCCACGCAAACCTCGTGCCCGGATTCTTCACCGATCATCCGTATCCCTCGCCAGATTCTTTGCCGCGAAATCCATGCCTTCCTTAGCCGTCGTCGCCTAACCCTAATCGGGCCTGCACTTATATATAGAATTCCCTCCGCCGCCTCCGCGCCTCATCTTTGGCTCGCCACCTTCACTCCTGTGACCTCCAGAACAACCACCGAGGTGACAGCTCGCGTTTGCCCCTGTTGCAGTGAGGAGAGGGTGCCCCGACCATCGATCCGGCAGCTTCGCGCCGCCGTTGCTCCGCCGCTTGCAGGAGCTCGAGCCTCAGGCCTTGACGCCCTTCGAGGCTACGACCGGGAGTTAGCCACACTCCAGCCCAGTCTCCCGCATCATCCAGGTATCCATTTAGCCTAGCCATTTAGTGTAATTTCCGATTTCGCCCAAATCCATCCTCCGACGTGTTCCCCTGATTCCGGCTATCTCGTGCATTATTTCGATCATCGGAACCTCCACACACCTTCGCCATTCCTTCACGCACGTTCTTCGCCCACTCGCTCAACCCAGCTCGCCCCGGAGCTGGGAGTCGAGCTCCACCACCTGTCGCTCGCCGGAGCTCGTTCATCCCACCGCACCGATCACCCTCACTTCGCTTATTGGGGTCGAGGCACTTTGCCCTCGACCCGCGAAGCCTTTGGCGTATTTTGCAGGTTGAGAGGAGGGCATCTGAGCCCCCCTCACATTCAGACCCGAGGCGCACCGCCGCCGAGCTCACCGGAGCCCCTCCAGGGCTCGGGTGGACCATCGGAGGCTACCACTAGCTGCGGGGCTTCACCGCGGACCCGTTCCGATCATCAGGAGCAGCTGAGGAGGAGTGCAGTTCACGCAGGAGTCCGGCGAAGTTCGCCGGCGTCGAGTTCTTCCATCATCCTCCAGAACCGTCCGATGAGGCCTCCGCTCCAGTCTTGATCTCAGCCGTCCATCTTTCGAGGAGCCGCGACCGTTGATCATCCAGAGGATCTCATCTGGACCGTTAGTAGCAGAGGAGAGAGGCACCTGAGCCCTAGCCGTCAGATCACCCACGTGGCCTCGCCTCAGCCGTCGATCGAGCCCAGGAGCTGAAGAAGAGAAGCGCCAGCCATCTAGGACCGTCCGATCTTCCACGTGGCGCGCATCTGGCCGTCGACAAATAAAGGGGTAAATTACTTAGGCCCCCCTCTTAGTTTGTCTTTTTCGTCCTAGTCCTGTAAATATTTTTAGAACTTTATTTACGTAGGGTAAATTGCATGATGGACCTTGTGCTTAGTTTTATTTGCATGTATGCCCCTGTGTGTATGTGACCACGTGCTTCGTCACGTGTTTAGTTGGGCTTTTTACATCTTTTATCCTGTAGATCTGGGTTGTTATGAAATGAAGAAATATTTTATGGTATTTGTAGTTGTGCCCCTGTGAGCGTTTTTATTGGACATGTGCGGATTTTAGTGGGTTTTTTGCACCCGTACCCTCGGACTTTTTGGTACCAGTTACCAAAAGGTCCCAGGAGTGGGTTTTTATTACAAAGAGGCCCCTGAGTGCCCCAGCCACGCACCACGCGCGTGACTTGCTGGGTATTTTGCACCTGGGCCCCCAGATCCTCGGGTATTTGCACTTACGTCCCTGTGCACTGTGCCCCCTTTTCATTTTTGAATAAAATATCAAATTACCTCCAAATTCCATGAGATTTTGACACATGGCTCCTGCCATGGTGTGGGAATTTTAGGGATTTTTGAGGACATTCTTGATTTCGTTGAGTATTTTTAAAAATTCAAAAACCTACTTTTTAGCTACTGTCTAGGTTTGAAAATACCAAAAAAAAATATAAAAACCCCACCAAAAATTCTAAAAAAATTAGATACTGTTGTTTGCTTGCTGTTTGATTTTCGAGCCAAGTTTGGCTATTTTCCATTGAGTAAAAACCCTAAAAATTGAAAAACCCTCAAAAAACTCATAAAAATTATAATAATTAAATTAAAAATCCAAAAACAATAATTAGGGTGCCTAAATTTTCCTTAGTCTATCTAGTATACAGGAAAATTACCTTCAGGGCCTTTTAAGATCCTTAAATATTTTATTTTTGGGTCTTAAGCCTTGCTGGACAGTACCTTCCCCTTTTTGCATTGTGTGATTTTTAGAAAATAATTTACCCGTCATAAAAACCCCAAAAATTCACCAAAAACACTTAAAAACCCAAAAAGCATAAAAACAATTTTTCTTGAATTTTTGCTTGATTTTTGGTGTGTTAAATAAATTGCTCAAGTGTGCTTGTTTATACTTTCTTTATTTTCCTTCACATATTAAAAATTCTAAAAAATTATAAAAAATCAAAAACCACTAAAAATTAGCTTCTCTGAAATTTGACTACTTAGTTTTTCAATCGTGCTCCTTGTGTTCGACCCTGGATCGCTATACCAGGTAAAAAGAATAGCGAAGACCGCTTACATTGAATTTCTTGATTTTCTGAGTGGTGTTTATCAATTTTTCTCGATGACCGCGCTTGGTGATTTGGGTCACAACGACCATTTTATTTACATACTTAACCCGATTGTCAGGCGCGTCATCACCTTGAAATATGGAAAAATTGCAGATGCATTACAAAATAATGAAATTTTTATTTTTCGAGTCCAGGGGCGAGACAAAAACTCAATATTCCATAAATAACATTCAGAGTGCCATACATAATGGAAGAATAAAAGAAATTAACTAATAAATAAAAGACTTAACAATCCTGAACTACATTAAATAAGTCTATCTATACAATGACTTAAGAAGCTAGAAAATATCAATGACTTTTCAATCCCGCCGACGGACAACCCCCTTGCTTTCCTCTAAGCTGCAAGGTTGTAAATTCAATATTAGTCAAACGAATTTGACTAAATATGCACCAATAATTTATGAGATATGCCATCATAACCATATATAATGAGTAGTAAAGAAAAATACGATAACAATTCCATATGAAAAGGAATATCAATCAATTAAACGATGAACTATAATAAGACCTTTTCAATTATGCCAATCATCATGGGATAACAATGACAATTCAATAAATTTCCTTGAATATCACAAATTTTGTGATCATAATATCAAAATCCATATCAAGTATAAATCAATACCATCTGCCGACACCTGGCCGCCCGAGCTTGGATAGAAGCCACCCCGTTCCCTTAAATCAAAAATTTAAAGTAAAACAAACATCAATACGATGCCTCCTATCCAAACCTCAATGCAATGGACATCAGTACTGAGTCAACCATCGTAGCGGAAAATTGTTCGGAAGTAGTGTAGGATTACCTGCCTACAACGGTCAATTGATGGATTTAACCGTCCGCGCGGCACCCGGCCAGGTTAAAGCCTCTAATGGGCCAACTATGAACAATGTCTACTCCCTCACAATGGTGGTGTCAAAACAATAATTTACTTTTTAATAAAATATCAGGACATAAAAAATACAAATTAACAAATGCATCAAATGACAATAATATACCTATCTCTTTAACATTTAACAGCTATTACGTAGATAAGCATTATGGCTAAATATCATATTAGTGCTTGATTATCTAGGTTTTAACACATAAACATAATGAAAGCATTTTAAAGTGATAAAATAAAGTAACATTCCGATAGGTAATAAAATCCACAGTAGGGTATAAACAACCATGGTATGCGACATAAATTAATGTACATACCTTAAAGTCTCTCAATAACAACGGTCCGAAACAACTGCTCTAATCACTCTGGCAAATTAGACCCTATCACAAATATATGCATTCTAATGAGAAATGTCTAAAATAGAATTTCTAAACCAACCCTGATTGTGCAAGAATTTCCTACGATAGCCACTAAATTATGTGACTTACCCCAGATCTCGACCACATATTCATCGATTTGATTCGATTGGACTACACGAATTCACTTTATATATATATATATATATATATGCATTTTCTTGCAGTATTGCGTTAGACTACAATGATATATTTAATATAGGTAACGTATTATATGTTTAGATGAAAAGTGCTTACTTTGTTCATTTGTTTTTTATATATATATTAAGAGAGTTATCAATTAATTCTCATTAATATGTTAATGGATGAATCGAAACATAAACATTCTTCCGTACGAAAAATGCTCGTGATTTTAAACATTTCGAGTTCGAGATGAAACTAACGATATAATCATAATTTGCTTCTGACTATGTCTATGCATGAGAAAAAAGGGTGAATTCTTATGCATGTAAAAGATGGAGCCTCGTTTTTTTCATTCGGATTACTTAACAAAAACCCAATGCAACCATCTATTGGGAAGGAAGACCCACGATCTAGCGATTTCAATATTTGTTTTAGATGCCTAACTTCAACTATTGTTTAAAGTCTAATTCTCTCTCTCTCTCTCTCTCTCTCTCTCTATATATATATATATATATATATGGTAAAATTGGGCTGCCCCCTAGGGGGAGCTAACTTGGCTCCCCCCGCCCTATTTTCACCATTTTTTTATTTTTTTTTTAAATTTCTTCCATGAATATTCATCACTATATCCCTATATTATGCTATTAAAATTTTGTGCGATACAGAGACTCCTACGGCCTCCATCCAGACAGTCATTTTTTAACGGTAACAGGATTTTTTAAATCGACCCTGTTTGGATGAAGGTCGTAGGAGTCTATGTTTCGCACGAAATTTTAATAGCACAATATAGGGATTTAATAATGAATTTACACGGTTTTAGATTTCAAAAAAAATAAAAAATTTTATGTCAAAAAAGGGCGGGGGGAGCTAAGTTAGCTCCCCCTAGGGGGCATACACATTTTTCCCACACACACACACACACACACACACACACACACACACACACACACACACACACACACACACACACACACACACACAGATATATATATATGGGTAAAATGTGTATGCCCCCTAGGGGGAGCTAACTTAGCTCCCCCCGCCCCTTTTTCACATATTTTTTTTGAAATCCAAAACCGTGTAAATT
This sequence comes from Ottelia alismoides, assembly GCA_037367405.1. Taxonomy (NCBI): domain Eukaryota; kingdom Viridiplantae; phylum Streptophyta; class Magnoliopsida; order Alismatales; family Hydrocharitaceae; genus Ottelia; species Ottelia alismoides. Next base: position 718,640 of record JAZKJV010005225.1, read on the forward strand.
CATTATTAAATCCATATAATATGTCGTTCAAATTTCATGTGAAACAGAGACTCCTATGACCTCCATCCAAACGGGGTCGATTTAAAAAATCCTGTTACCGTTAAAAAAATGACTGTCTGGATGGAGGCTGTAGGAGTCTCCGTTTCCCACGAAATTTTTATGACATAATATAGGGATATAGTGATGAATATTCACGGAAAAAAATTTTAAAAAAATAAAAAAATTGAAGAAAATAGGGAGGGGGGAGCTAAGTTAGCTCCCCTAGGGGGCAGCCCCATTTTCCCTCTCTCTCTCTCTCTCTCTCTCTCTCTCTCTCTATATATATATATATATATATATATATATATATATGGTTAAATGGGGCTGCCCCCTGGGAGTAGCCAACTTGGCTACTCCCACCACTATTTTTCCCTCATTTTTTTATTTCTTTGGAAAATAAAAATTTGTATATTCGTCACTATATACCTCTAACATTCTATTAAAATTTCGTCAGAAACAGAGACTCCTAGGCCCTCCATCCAAACGTCATTTTTTAACGGTCGCGGGATTTTTTAAATCGACCCTGTTTGGATGGAGGCCGTAAGAGTCTATGTTTCTGATGAAATTTTAAAAGAATGTTAGAGGGATATAATGATGAATTTACAAATTTTTATTTTCCAAAGAAATAGAAAAATGAGGGAAAAATAGGGGTGTGAGTAGCCAAGTTGGCTACTCCCAGGGGGCAGCCCCACATATATATATAGGGATAAATGGGGTTGCCCCCTAGGGGGAGCTAACTTGGCTCCCCCCGCCCCATTTTCACCATTTTTTATTTTTTTTGAAAATTTCTTCCATGAATATTCATCACTATATCCCTATATTATGCTATTAAAATTTCGTGCGAAACAGCGACTCCTACGGCTTCCATCCAGACAGTCATTTTTTAACGGTAACATGATTTTTTAAATCGACCCCGTTTGGATGAAGGTCGTAGGAGTCTCTGTTTCGCACGAAATTTTAATAGCATAATATAGAGATTTATTAATGAATTTACACGGTTTTAGATTTCAAAAAATAACAAAAATTATGTCAAAAAAGGGCGGGGGAGCTAAGATAGCTCCCCCTAGGGGCATACACATTTTTCCCATATATATATATATATATATATATATATATATATATATATGGGATTGGGGATCTTGCACAATGGTGTATAGAAGTTGCATGCAACGGCTTCTACGACCGTATGATATTCGTTCATCCAAGGACTCTGCCGAGTTTTACTTTTCCAAGACAAACCCCGTTTCTCGAGCATATCCACTCTCTCCCGTACACTCCCGGTTAGCCCTAACTCCCTCCTCCTCGCCGGCGCAAATCTCCCCGTACCCCTCCCCATCTCGCCAGCGCTCTCACCTATTCCGCCGTGAGGATCCCGGACGCCTCTCTCCCTTTCATCGAAGGGAGGATGTCCGTTGTTTGGGTTGCGCGGATGATGTGCGCAAAGGAGGGGACCTGCAGTGGTCATGGTGGCAAGCGGGAGATGTGAGGTGGAATGGATGAACCTTCGCTACTCGGCTGCTAGATCGCCCTCGCACCGCTGTTGCCATTGAATTTCTCCTCTCCATTGTACGATGCCTCGAAACTTCGAGGCCCCTGGCGTTGCCCTGTCCTTCCACATGCGTCAAAACACTCAAAACTCACATCCCTGCGAAGGTCAAATTTGTTTGGATTTGCATTATTTTTCCCATGTAATTTCCCATCCTTGTTATACAGATTCTTTTTGGTTTGCCTCTTTTGATTCTCACAATTTTTCTGATGACATAATATCGTATATTAGATAATTTTCCTTGGTGTCCCCATGGTGGCAAGCGGGACTTGCGAGGGGGAGGAGGGACCTCCTATTCAACCTTTGGTTTTACCATTGTTTACTCCACAAGCTGCCATCTTTTTCAACCTTCGGTTTTACCTCCTCTGATTTTTACTGCAACCTCGTCATTTTCCTATGATCTCTAACTGGAACCCTTTGCGAATCTCTCTTATTTACATGTCATTTTCTCTAGAATATTAAAACTGCCATTTCTTACATACTTTGCATGTATTTGATCTTCTAATGTGTGGCATAGAAATGGTAAAGTGCCTTCTTCTTCTTCTTTCATTTACCATTTGGTGTAGATGCGGTTCACAGTGTGTTGGAGACACATATTCATCGTTTTGTTGGAGACACATATTCATCGCATTGTGATGGGTCAAGCTCTGATTATCATTGTTTGTTTCCCCCAAATCAAAATAGAGATAAAACTACACATTATTACACGTATACTTATATTTGGATTCGTTTTTATGGGTGTGGGCTGGTATCGATGTACTCTAAAATTGGTTTGTATATATATGCTTACTCAATCAAGGGAATCATGCCACCTAAAACACACTAAATTGAAGGAATTCTCGGATCTTTTAGAGTCTAAGATATTTATTAGAACCAAGTTATCTTAATAATAATGATACTGAAATTATGCAAATCATGTGCTCAATATTTTTGCTCATCCTTTTTATGTCTTTGAATCCATTACCACATAAATTTAATATTATTCCCCAGATTTTGTAGGTTGTAACGTGCCTCCTGTACAAGGAAGAGATATTTCCAAAGCTAATGTAACGTAAAGGTATTCATATTCCATTTTTTTAGGTTCCTGCTTTGATTTCTAAACATACTATGATTTTTTTTGAAAGAATAAACTTACTAAATGTTTCTAGTGATTCCCAGGTTAACAACATTCAATTTGCAAAATGAAGAGCTTCATCCAAAGGCAAGGTCAATAGACAGTAATTGACACAGAATCTTGTCCTTGAGACTTTCGATTGCAGAAGAGCTGCATCCCAACACTGTAAAGAAGAGAAGAAATCAAGGTTGCAATTGTCAATTACAATTGTTGTGCAACACAATCTGTCCGTTTATGGTAGTTTTCATAAGAAATAGAAGACATCTTGTAAGCTTAAATTTTGGAGTAGAGACATATGTTGTAATCTTGACTGTCTTTTTTACCATTTATACCATATGTTGTACTCTGTATTGCTCTATCATCTCTACATAGTTTCCTTTATGTACAATTGATACCCGTACTCCTCAACTGATGTTCGCTTGTTAAAATCTCGGATATCTCGTTGCTGGATTGATAACAATTAGAGTGATGATTTTAAGGGATTTGAACATCCGGGATCATATCTTTGCTAGCGTGATGGATCTCATTCGACCGCATGCGCCCCCTATGGCTTGGTCCTCCCTGGTTTGGGATAAGAACATTCCCCCTAGATTCGCGCTCTCGCCTTACAAAGCGGTGCTGGAGCGGCTTCCGACTTTGGATCGTCTTGTCGCCTTCCTCGGGTGCCCTCCCGAAGATTGTTACCTTTGCCTGGCTCAGTCGGAAACACACGCACATCTGTTCTTTCAATGCAGCTTTTCCTCTGATGTGTGGAAGAGTTCATGTTGCAGATCCGGGTTGAAAAACCCTCCTTCAATTGCGTCGCTGAAGGATATCTTAAATTGGGTTGTGACTATCCGGGATCCCGTGAGGCGTGCACGTTGGTGCACCACCCTTGCTGTGGTCGTTCCCTACATTTGGGAGGAGCGGAACGCTCGTTGGACAAACGAAGCACAAATTCTGAAGGGATGATTACTAACAAAGTGGTGCAAACATGTAGCCTTCTTTTTTGAACATCAATGGTTGGGTTTTTGTCTCTCTCGACCAAAACTTCTTGCCTGATGCATGTAATCCCGTACTTCTCAACTCCATATGTATATATTGTGTATGAAATTCTTCCCTTCCATATGTCGATCTAGAGGTATATCAAGAGGGTCTGGCTCATACGACATGAAGTTGTTACATGATATGTGCGAAATGCACATATGAAAACCCAAAGGTGATGTTGGCATGTGCTTTGCCGAAGGATGCTTGGCATCTGCCTTGGAGAGACTTTAATCCAAACTTTTGCTTCGTCATTTAGAGATAGGTGCAACTTTGTGAGTTTTTACACGAGCCTCGGTATATTGTGAATATCAGGTTGGTTTTTGATGCGGTTTACAAGTGTTTGTAAGTGACACTAAATTAGTACATCCGTTTAAAATGGAATACGGATATGGATATCATTTTGAAACCCGCAAACATCTGTATTCGTACATCCGTTTTCGTATGTAAATATAGTCATAGATTTATTTTTAACACCATATACCATAATTCCATACATTCTTTTACCACATTTGTATATTTTTTTATGATACAAACACATTTAGTAAATGTATATCATATGTTTTCCATCTAATTCGCATATATCTAAGTCGGTTATAGATTATTTCTAACATTACTCGTAACCAATCAGTATCCGTTTTACATCTGTATCCGCTTTTTAAGGATACGGTAAGATAGTTCTAATTTTCATCAATATCCGTATCCGCATCCGTATTCAAAAACGGATAAAGATATGGTAATACCTATATCCGTATCCGTCTGGTTGCATCCCTACTTGGTGTACATATGTAGCACCTTGGACATTTCACAAAACAAATCTATCAAGAATTGCGTCTTGTAATTCTAATTATGTTATGATATTTACTTAACAAATCCACTTTTAGACATTGTCCATTTCATATATAAGTCACAATCCTAAATTACTGGTTAAACAATAAACTTAAACATCCCAAATTAATGGTTAAATAATAGACTTAACTTTTTTTAATAAGAAGAGGTTGTGACGTCGTAAGCTTTAGGCAAGAAGAACACATGAATAACCAACATTAATTGAACACACAAGCCTTATAGAGCCATAACCAACTAATATCAATGTCATTTAAACTGATCCAAGTACACTTGTCAAATAACATTTGTTTTGAGGCAATTCTCATATGCAAAAGTAAAAATGGATCAAACAACGACTACTGCTGCATTCTCATATTCAAGGCCATACTCCTAAAATATGTGATGGGTTAATAATTTAGATGTAGATACATTTTGTCTTTCAAAACTGAATCTGTGTGATTTAGAGAATGGACTTAACATAGCACAAACCATGTTGTTTCTGAGAAATCTGAGATGGAAAGAGTCTTTTCGAATTACCAAAAATTTCATGTATGCTTTTATGCTCGTAGCTTCTCCTTGTCAGGATAACATCGACCACTTCTGAATCATTGTTTTAGATCCCTTTTGAAACAAAATCATTTGTAATTGATATTTTTGTGGAGAAGACATTTATTGAATCTATTACCTGTTACAACCAGGTTTCCTTGTCATATGTGATGATCTTATATACCGTCTTCCTTTTTCCCCCATTTTTTTATAATAACTGCACTATTTTTTCTTAAGATAATCTTTCTCCTTGGCTTTTGTTCACGCATATTCCCTCAACAAAGGCTAGATGGCATAAAAGGACATAGAATTTGTGTATAATTATCATGATATTACTCAAGACATCACTAAAAACAAAAATGGGGACACCAAGGAAAATTATCTAATATACGATATTATGTCATCAGAAAAATTGTGAGAATCAAAAGAGGCAAACCAAAAAGAATCTGTATAACAAGGATGGGAAATTACATGGGAAAAATAATGCAAATCCAAACAAATTTGACCTTCGCAGGGATGTGAGTTTTGAGTGTTTTGACGCATGTGGAAGGACAGGGCAACGCCAGGGGCCTCGAAGTTTCGAGGCATCGTACAATGGAGAGGAGAAATTCAATGGCAACAGCGGTGCGAGGGCGATCTAGCAGCCGAGTAGCGAAGGTTCATCCATTCCACCTCACATCTCTCGCTTGCCACCATGACCACTGCAGGTCCCCTCCTTTGCGCACATCATCCGCGCAACCCAAACAACGGACATCCTCCCTTCGATGAAAGGGAGAGAGGTGTCCGGGATCCTCACGACGGAATAGGTGAGAGCGCTGGCGAGATGGGGAGGGGTACAGGGAGATTTGCGCCGGCGAGGAGGAGGGAGTTAGGGCTAACCGGGAGTGTACGGGAGAGAGTGGATATGCTCGAAAAACAGGGTTTGTCTCGGAAAAGTAAAACTCGGCAGCCCTTGGATGAATGAAGATCAAACGGCCGTAGAAGCCGGTGCATGCAACTTCTATACACCATGGTGCAAGATCCCCAATCCATATATATATATATATATAGGAAATATTTCAGATGAGGTGCACCTTTCCTTGCTATATGGAAAGCCACGCATATGGGCCGTCTGATTTGCATCTACGGCCATCATCTGACTATAATCACACCCGCGAAACCACGCTAAACCAGACGAATATACCACTCCCGGTTTTCTATATATAGTAAATTAGAGGCTTTATGACTCAATCAATTTTTAGAAATTCGCTCTTTTTTGAATAACTATTCTACTTCCTATATTAAGATTGTCCATCCGGCAATTAATTTATTTAATTATCCCTTAAATGACGGTAATTGGTTTTTGTACTAATTTTAATTCATTTCTAACGTTTATTCTTTTGCATCCACATTCGATCTTCACCATGGACGATTCCTATTCTTCATCAAGCGATGATTCTGCATCGGAGTTTATGTCTAACTTTTATGAAGAAAGATTACAGGATAATACATTATATTTTTTGTTGTTCTTCAAAAAATATTTCGATTTGATGTATATAGTGTTTTTTTTGTAACAGGAAAATAGCACTGAAGATACATGTCATGTCAATTTTGATATCGGTTCTCTATCCACAGGTGTTGTTATTATTATACAAATTTTTCATTTTAATAGTATTAATATGTTTTTTATGTAATCACATCATTTGTTCTTCAATTTGTTCCCAAGTTTATGTTAAATTGTACTAGATTTACAGTTATGGTCAATAACCGTGTTTTCATTTATTTTTTTGTCTTGATATATAATTGACATTATATAACAGTACATGTCTATATTTTATTATCATTCTTCATATTCTACAATATATGCATTCTTTATAATATAGATAATTACATGATCCATTGTACAATATTTGATTGTATTTTACATTATCTTACTTTTTTTTACTATTTCCTAATATAATTTACACAATATTTCGTTCTTTGTATTTTGCCAGGACCATGTTCGGGTGACATATATTACCAATATATTTCACTAGAATTAATTTCATAATACATTATACAATATTTATATGTATTTTAAATTTTATATATTTTTGGTAATATTTCCTAGTATATTTTACACAGTTTCACGTTTTTTGTCTTTTGTCAGGACCACTTTCGGATGCCATATATTCAAAATATAATACACAATAAATAATATCATATTCCATTGTAAAATATTAATCTGAATTGTACGTTTTCTTGCTTTATATTAATATTTCTTAGTTTAGTTTACGCAATTTCACCTTCTTTGTATATTACCAGGAACACTATCGGGTGCCATACGTTCCAGAGATATTGCACAAGAATGTCTTCCAAATATTGAGGTAATGAGATACCACATAATCTTTTACTTTTTGTTATTTTAAGTAAATTTATTATTGTGTTATTTTCATATTAGGATTATGGAGAAAAAATCACATATACAGAGTGCCTAGAAACTGATGCTTCATTTTCAGGTAATATTATTAGTGTGTAAATTTAATAATTATACAAACAATATATCTTCATAGTTCATAAATTTAATATTGATAATATTTTTCAATCTTTTTCGATTTATTCAGGAAAAACATCATTAGATTTTAACATCTTTTTTAAATTTATTTAAAATAATGCAGTTGATCCAAGTTCCCCAATCGCAAACTGTTCTAGTTATCAGCATATACCCACTGTTGGTATGGTTTTTGGTTCCATTGAACACGCATATAATTTTTATGAAGCTTATGCTACAAAAGAAGGTTTCAATGTACGCAAAAGTAGCACAAGACATAGAGTTGATAGAGTAACTAGAAACAAGACACTGGTGTTTAAGAGTTTTGTATGTTGGAAAGAAGGAAAATCAAGAGCTTCCTCATCAACAAGAGATGGTTTCTTAGTTGACAGTGATTGCAGCGATGAAAGTATGTTTGAAAGATCGGAGAGAGCTGTTGGTGTTGTTCGAACTGGTTGTAAGGCAATGATGTCGGTTAAATATAGGTTTGTTGATCATGACTGGATAGTGGTTTGTTTCAATGAAGAGCACAATCATAACCTTGTATCCCCCAGCAAACGGCTATATCTTCGTGCCAATAGAAAGTTCTCTAAAGCTGCTAAAATGCTTATCAAGTCCATGACTGATGTTAATATTCCTGCCTCAAAACAATCGGCATTTTTGGATAATGGTTTCATTACAAACAACAAAGTTGGTGGCATTGTGCGTGATATATACAACCTTAACAGGGATGAGAGAAGACTTCGTGATGGTTTGGATGCAAAACTTGTGTTAAATCTCTTTGATAACTGCAAAAAGTTGACGCCTGAATTTTTTTACTCTTATCAAACTGACGAGGACAATAGGCTCACACATTTATTCTGGGCTGACAGTGTATCCATCGAAGATTACAAGGTTTTTGGTGATACAATTTCTTTTGATACGACATATAGAACCAATGAATACAAATTAATATTTGCATCTTTTTGTGGAGTTAACCACCATGGTTGCTCAAATTTTTTTGGTAATGCATTTATCAACAGAGAAACAACAGAAAGTTTTACTTGGTTATTTAATCAATTCCTTGATGCTGTTAGGAAACACCCTATTTCTATAATCACTGATGAAGATCCAGCAATAGGTGCTGCAATCCATATTTCATTTCCCAACACTGTTCACAAGTTTTGTACATGACATATTATGACAAAGTTGAAACTTAAACTGGGTAGACTGAAGGAAATTGTTAAGGCTCTTAAAACATTCAGCAGGCTTGTTTGGCGGAGTGAGTCTATTGATCAATTTGAAGTTGGTTGGTCAGCAGCCATTTCTGAGTTTGGATTGCTTGAGAATAAATGGTTAGCAGAGAAGTATGAAATAAGACAAAAATAGATAGATGTATATACAAATGACACATTCTTTACTGGGATGCGTAGCACTCAAAGGAGTGAAAGTATGAACTCATTTTTACAAAATTCTATTACTAAACAGAACACTCTTTTAGAGTTTGTTTCCAGATTCCAGACAGCCATCCAGAGGTTAAGAGAACGTGAGAATGATATGGACCATGATTCAAAGACTAGAAGGCCTAAGTTAAGAACCAAATGGACTTTGGAAGTACAAATGGTTGATATTTATCCGAAAAGGATTTTTTACAAGTTTCAGAAAGAGTTGAAGGAGTTAATGATGTTAAATGTTCGTGTTTCTGAAATCAAAGATGGATCGACATGTTACAATATCTCATCAATCGATAAGTCTGTTAGAGATAGAATAGTTACTGAATTTCATCAGGCTGATTATCTATCTTGTGAATGCAAAAAATGAATTTTCAAGGAATACCATGCAGGCATTTACTTGCTGTTATCAAGTTCAGAGGAGATTCATTTCTTTCAAGTTCCTTTATCATGCCCAGATGGAGCAGGAATATTAAGAGGTCTGGAAATTATCCAATCTACAACCAAAATCCCCAACATGAAAGGTCTGGAAAGTTAAATGATATATGTTCTCAGATTGTTGCTGAAAGTAGCGTAGAATATGATGATATTTTCTTTCTCGTAAAAGCAAAGCTTCTGAAATTGGTCGAAGAAGTTCAAAGTTTAAATTCAAAAAATAGATTATCAAATGTATCACAGGATCAATCTCATTTGGAAAATCATGATAATAACAACCATGTACTTGTCCCGGTTACTGCAAAAACAAAAGGTAGTGGAAGGGGAGGAAGACCAAAAGGTTCAGGCAGTCGCCGAATAACTCAACAAGAATTAAAAAGGAATAGAGGCAGACAATGCAAAGCTTGCATGAAGTATAATGTTGGTCATGATTGTAGGAATTGTCCTTCAAAAAAGGTTCAAGCAACTTCAGACTGGTATGCAGTGTTATTCAGTTTATTATTTTTATTTTTTATTTATTGTTGATATAACCTAAAATTATCTCTACAGCGATGATTCAGGACAGGCAGATTCACAATAAATATATTGCAAATTACTTAAATGCGAGCTGGTATATTTATTACTGACATTTTGGTTACTTTATAAATTTTTTTCCTCTATTTAGCTTTAATATTATGTTATTACAGAGTTCAACCAGTACAACATATTCAGATATCACATACACAGTTGTTTTTATACAATATGTTAAATTTACTGATGTATTGTGCTTTTTCTTTGCAGGGTCTTATTGATCAAGATGGAAGAGGTCATAGTTGCAGCCATTTTAAAGTATAGACTGATGTTTAAAGTCACTTTCTATTCCTATTTTTCCATATAACAGTGTGTTGACTGTTATATTTTTATTGTATGATCTGATGTTACTCAAACGATTGGTAGTTATTATTGTTTTCATGTGATTGGTTTTTCTGGAAACATTTGAATGTTATATATATGACTGAATTAGTCAGACATTGTATGTCCCATATTGGGTATTGTTCAGTATTATTATCTGACAAAACGTTTTGCGGTTGTCAAATGACACAACGTTTGGACTGAAAAATAGATTAACAAAATATATATAACTCTGCGAATTCTTTGTTGGTAATGATTAAGTTACCAGGTTAATGAAAAAAGATTATCTAAGCGACACAACGTTCATAAATTAATGTAAAATAATTTAATTTATTGTATACTACGATACATTATTGTACGCAGCAAAATATTTATTGTAATATGTAGTTAATTTATATATGAGGTGTGATTTATGTGGAATTATTTTGTTCAGATTTTAACGCTATCTGATTATTTGATGTTATTTTCAAATTTAAAGGAATATATTATTCTCTAAAAGTTGCACATTCTAATTAAGTTAATTCTACATACCAGATCCAAATATCCATAAGATTGCAAGACAAAAGATTATACAGATATCAATATATTTAAGACCATTATTAATGCATTCATTGATCTGTATATTTGATATTCCATTTAGTACAAAAGTATTTTTTTACATGATAACACAAGGTTGTTAAAATGTAAAAACGATTGTCTTCCATGTAAAAAATATTATCTAAGTGAAACAATGTTCCCAAGTTAATGTACAATAAATGAACATATTATATAATAAGATTCATTATTGTTCCCAGTAATAAACTTATTGTAATATATAGTTAATTTATATGAGGTTATACAGATCCATAAGATTCGAAGTCAGAGGATTATACAGTTATCAATATATTTAAGACCATTATAATGCTTTCATTGATTTGTATATTTGATATGTATAATGATTTACATATAATGGATAAATATCAAATATTAATGTTTTACATTGATGTGTTAAACAATCAATATCAGTTTTGAAGTAATGTTTCAGTTATATGCATATTACAATCAGAAGAACATCACACAATACAATTCATGCACAAAATACTTAAAAAAAGACGTTACATGGCTCAATTATGTAAGGTAAATGAATTAAACTAACCAACATTGTACAGCATTCCATGGAATACTTATAAATACAAACCAAAGTCATTGTTCCAGGAAATACTTCTAAACACAAAATACTAAATATTGTTTCAGGAAAGTAAATTTCAAGACTAATAAGCATATACGAAATATGTCTTGATGTTGTCATGAAAACAACATTCATCATCATCTCTCAATTAATTTCCAGCTTCATTATCAATGTGTCCGCATGTCAAAAGAGTACATGCTATTTCTGCCCTGAATCTTGGAATGTCTTCAAAGCTGAAGTCCAAAGCCCTTCAGTCACACAAGTATTCCATGGTCTTCATCACGTAGACACCGCAATCCAAGCTGTGAGGAGGTTGTTGCGGGCTGTCAACCACATATACTATATCCCAGTCATTCATTGTTTCGTCAACCAAGTTCATGCCAAATCATTCGCACATCCAACCATGCTAAAAATATATTGTTAAATTCATTTATAACCAAAATATTGTTTTAATGTAAAAAAGTTGAAAATACACATACCCATTTTTGTGCATCCTTTTTGTGAATTTTTGATCCTCTCATTGAGTTATATGCATAGAATTTCCTCGCCGTGAAGTCTGTGACCAAGAGATGCCAGTGATTTTTGGTGTGTATAACTGTGAAAACCTTAGATAATCCAATCAGCCTTTCATCATCTAATTCATGAAGGTTGTCCAGATGGTTCAACTCTTCCTTTGTAGCTCTATCAACCGTATTTACAAAATATTGCTGCATGTTGAAAATGTAAGTATTATTATATATTATGAGAATTATATGAGATTGTAGTGACTAACCATCTTGTAAATAGGTGTGAATAGGAATGTCATCGTGTCTCCGGTACAATATCTATGTCGCAGAACATCCATGAACATTTCCAAAATCTGTATTCAAAGTAAATGTATCATCTCAGTATTTTTTTTATTATTATAATATGAAATAAAATTATTTGATTACGCTATCTTCAATCATTTTTTCATATAAAAAATGATGTATTTCTTTTCCCTTGCAAAAGATTCCAAGAGGTGTGAAGTATGTGGCATTAAATCTGCAGGTTTGTAAAAGAAAAGATTAAAATGTAATTACATATTTATTTAAAACATAAGATTCTATCTTAAATTCTAACTTACTTGTCCGCCGGGTCTCTTAGAAAGTCCTGAATTAATCTCCTTTGATCCTCGCTTATGTTTTCGTATCCGATAAAGTCAGTTGCCAGATCACATAGATACTGAAATTTGTAGTTACACATAAGATTTAAACAATTAATCATTATACCTGTAATTATGTCATATTTATTCTCAAGAAGATCTATAAATCATTGCATGATAAAGAATTAAGTCCCAATACACACCTCGTGGTCTGTTTCAATGGCAATAATTTCTCTTGTATCCCGGGCATCTCTTCTTGCTGCATTCCTCTCTTTAACTCTTTTTGTCAATGAGCTAGGATGCACTTCCGATCTCTCCTTCCTTTTCTTCCTATGTGCTATCTTATTTTTCTCTGTTACAATGGACTCATGCTCCCCAATACCAAGATCAAAACATGGAATAGACTCTTTCTTGGTTAAATTGATTTCAGCTTCTTGTTCTGCATCCATCTTTTGATCAATTTCAGAAATGTTTTCCACCACAAGTGTATTCTTTTGAGCATCAGCTTCAGTCGCATTATTCTCTCCTTCCATTGTCATAATCTCATTGATTTCTCTGTCAGCTTCAGCTGGTGTCTCTTTTCCTAGTTTTCCTCTCAGTTCATCATTCTCTTCTTCCAACTTTCTTAATTGAATCTCGTAAGATTCAATTTTGGCATCCTTATCATTGTGCATATCACTCAGTTCTTCGACTAGCTTCTGCAACCTGTCAATTTCCTTTGAAAATTCGTCACACATGCATTGTTTGTCAGACCCTTTTCCAGCACGAATGGTAGTCTCTTGATTCAGACTTTTTACAATTTGAAATTCTCCCCTCTTGTATCTCCCTCTCCTTGCAGGTCCATCTTCAGGAACTTTTATTCGGGCGCGGAGGTTTATCTGTGTTCTTCTAACGGAGAACCCGTATAGAATGAACCTTTCATACGGGAAAACATATTCATCTGATCCTATTTTGAATATCTCATTCTTTTGTGGGTTTAAACCTCCTACAATCTGATATAGTTGAAGTTTACTAAGTTAACTATCTATACTTTAAACTTCTAATATTTACAACAATATGCAATATATAGTTTTATTTAGAGGCATATACTATTGCATACCTGTTCATTGGTGAGTGAAGCTATCCTTCTCGATAAACCTTTTATCGAGCCTGCCCATTTCCGTATTCTTGGACGTAGATCTCTGTTGACGACAAGGTCCTTGCAACAGTATTCTAACATCCAGACCTGGTTTAAATTTAAAAAATCTTGATTAGTTTCAAACTATATTAATAATTATACAAAAACATGTCTACTTACGTATAGGCATGCTACACATCCTGTGAGATATCCAAGTGTTGTTCTCGACGATCCTTGCCGCCTTTGATTTATTCTATGCCACACATCTTCCATGTTGAACAAAAGCATTTTTGCTACAGCATCTGACCAGTTGAAAAAACGGGTATCTTCCAAAGATTCTACGTAATGGAGTAAGTCTTGTGGGAAAGAGTACCCACAGTCTGGGAACAAGAACGTCGAAAACATGAACAATATCAAGCAAGTCACGTATAGAGCTACCGAGTCATCATCATCTCTATCGTAGAAATCCATCAAAATATTGACTAATTTCTTTCGATTGAAAATCGTCCCAGAATCAAATATCTCTTCTGAGATATAGCTCTTCCACTGTAGGTGTCTGCCTTTCACAGTCACTGCAAATCCCGTGGTTGGAATTCCTAATATTGCTCCTATGTCTTCGTCTGTGAAGTTTAGAACCCTGTTCCCAAATTTGAATTGCCGTCCTCCTTGATATTGTTTTACAATCCATTGAAGATTCCTCCTTTGGATATCAACCTTTCCAATGTTTATTAATTTAGAGAATGTTGTCTTATTAAGAAGACTTTGTTGCTTTGTTGTTGGTTTATGTGCATCTATGTATTGAACAAAATGCTCTATAAAGCATCGGTGCTAGATATAGCCCTTACCTTTAAAGAAGTAAACATATAATTCTATTAATGTTACATACAACACACGAAACAGATGCAACAACTAGAAAATACAAAAAATTATCAAGGGATATATAATTTATATCTTACTGCCATATTTCTTTGTCATGCATTCTTCAATATGCTCATCTTCTTTGTCAGTTGTTTTTCTCATGCCTTTACTAATCACTGTAACTCACAAATAACAAATACATCATATTAATAGAATATGTGTAATGATATTGTTTTAAAATACATTCATGTACCTTTCATCACCAATGAAGTTGTTCGGTTTGAATCAGCTTCTTCATTCACTCTGTCCTCATCAGTAGAATTTCCTGTTAAGTCTTCATTCATATTTCTTGGCCCCCTAATTTCTTCGAAATCTGATTCACTGCTGCTCATCTCTACAATTTTTTCATTAAGATTCCTTACACGTTAACACAACATAACTAACATTTAATGTATGCATGTTTAACTATAAAATTATACATCAGACAATGATCTTATTGTTAAAATTTTTTCATCTGCTTTCGACAATCAGTATAGTTAGGTTTTATTGTTTACATGATTTTGTTACTGTCCTAGTTTAACAAAGTAAATTGTAAACATCAATTAATAAATTGTTCAATTAAAAATCTATCATTAGCAAATAAAAGATAAACAAATTGTATAAAAATATACATTGTTCAGTTTCATTTTATACGTAGTCAATTTTTTTTTGAAACCAAATACTAAGATATCTAATCAATATAGCCTGATAGAGGGATATCTGACCTGGATGTCGTCTTCTCAGTATCGTTGTCTTCCTGCCTTTGCCGTCGTCGTTCGAAGACGAGAAACACCCTAGGGTTCTTGAGTCGCTTTGCCTTTCGCGGTGGGAGGGAACTCTGTTTCGGTCTCCTTCTAACCGATGGCGGAAATCACGGTGTTAAAGTCCACCTATTTATTACTTATAGTTATTTAAGTAAATATATTTATGTAGCTGTATAAGAAATGATTAATAGTTAATTACATTAGCTAAAAATAGAAACATGTTATTCCCAAATAATCCTATACTGTCAAATTTCAAATTTTTTCACGCCATTGTTCATTCGACAACGTCTGCAGTTTCTTCACGGTTCCAGGTTTTATTTCTTTCGTCAATCTTCATCCTTTTCCAATGCTATTAGAAGATCATTCTTATTTACATCGTTGTTAATACATAGTATACAGTGTTTTATTAAAAAAATTATATTTAAATTTCGAAAGAAAAATTTTGTAGTATGTCATGCTAATTGAATCTATTCAAAAAGTTCTCGTTTTTCAAAATTGAATATTTGGTAAGTGTTTTTTTGTCTAATAGATAATGTAATCTGTATACTAAATAATGAAAATTTATAACAAAAATACAATTCTTTATCAAGTACACGATCTATTATATAGAATTATTCATCCTCTAAGTAATTGAAGATCCACATTCTTATCAGTTAATTGGATATATTATTTTTTACGTTACAAAATTTATCTAATTGCTCATTATTTTATTTTATCGTTATGTATTGTAATATACGTGATATAATATACATGTTGGTTGAGCATTGATTAAGATTTTTAATATATATATATTGTATTTTAATATTTTAAATTGTAAATATACGTCAATTATAGTAAACTAACGCACTTACCAGTTGGGGTTTCAATCTTTTTTTCTATTTTTATTTACAGTGTTAAGTATTTTTTTAGAAATATTTATTTTTGCTACTGGTAGAAAAAGTTTCAGTTTTGGTATGCATATATTGTTGTTTATTTTGACATATTGTAAATGGGAGAGACATATTTCATATAAATGATTATTATTACATTACAAATTTCAACAATCTCTTAAAAACAGTGTTTTTTTGTATTCCTTTGCAGTTTATTGTATTGTATGTTAATCTTTAGTAAATTTGTCCAATTTAATCTAAACATACCGACAATAACATTTCCCAAAAAGCATGTTATTTTCGATTTTTTCCTATATTACCAACATTTAATTCAATATATATGTTTTCTGTGTAATGTGTTATACTGTAGAGTATAGTAGATTATGACGATATATCTCATTTGTCTGCTAGACAACGTAATCCAATCCACAATTATTGTAAATATGGAAGAGTTAATTTTGTATTCCTTGTTGTTGTTTTGTATAATAGTCCTTATTTTTGTAAATATTAGTAATTTAAAGAAACACCTACATCTTAACAATTTACGGGTCGTCCATTTAAGGTAATTTTGACTTATAGTGTAAAGTTCTGTTAAAGGAATTTTTCCCTTTCAATATGTGTGAACGTATTGTGTTATACTTTGTAATATAGTAATTGAAAGAGTTATATGTCATATAAATTTTAAACATTTCAATATATATGGAAAGAATTTAAAAATGTCATGACTTTCTTTTGTATTATTCTGCACTGTATTGTATTGTGTGCTATTATATTGTAAATCATAGTAATGTAATATATACATACCGACAATTGCAGTTTCAAATATGTATGCTCTATTCTAGATTGACTCATTGTTCCAACATGTAATATATTTTGGTTTTTCATTATATTGTGTCATACAACAAACATATATTATATTCTAAAGATATTTGTCATTATAATGATATCAATTGTATTTCAGAAAACAATTTTTAATGTATGTCAGCATTTATTTTGTATTCCTTTGCACCGTATTGTATTGTAGTATTTAATTTTGTAATTGGCAGTAATTTTATTTAACACAACGACAATGATAGTTTACAGGCTGTACGTTATCGCTAAGTTTAAAAATTATTTTAGGAAAGTTTTTTAATACTGATTTGAAGTAATCATAGATATTTTTGAATTTTCGAATCATTTTAAAATATTTCTTTCTTTTGTTAGGCGCTCAATCTCCTCCTAAAACTTAGCTAATTAGTTATTTCGAATACCACTCTTAGCTTTTCTTTGGTGGTTTTAATCTCATCCATTTGATCTTCATCATACGGTCTTTATGAGTGGCTTTCCTAGCACCCAGGAAAGGTGCACCTCATTGGAAGGGTCCTATATATATATAGGGTAAAATGTGTATGCCCCCTAAGGGGAGCTAACTTAGCACCCTCCGCCCTTTTTTCACAATTTTTTTTACTTTTTTTGAAATCTAAAATGGTATAAATTCATTATTAAATCTCTACATTATGTCATTAAAATTTCGTGTGAAACAGAGACTCGTACGACCTCCATCCAAACGGGGTCGATTTAAAAAATCCTGTTACCCTTAAAAAAATGACTGTCTGGATGGAGGCCATATGAGTCTCTGTTTCACACGAAATTTTTATGACATAATATAGGGATATAGTGATGAATATTCGCGAAAAAAATTTCAAAAAAATAAAAAATTTTGAAGAAAATAGGGCGGGGGGAGCTAAGTTAGCTCCCCCTATGGGGCAGCCCCATTTTCTTCATATATATATATATATATATGGAAAAATGTGTATGCCCCCTAGGGGGAGCTAACTTAGCTCCCCCCGTCCTAATTTGACTAAATTTTTTTATTTTTTTTGAAATCTAAAACCGTGTAAATTTATTATTAAATTCCTATATTATGCTATTAAAATTTCGTGCGAAACAGAGACTCCTACGACCTTCATCCAAACGGGGTCGATTTAAAAAATCCTGTTACCGTTAAAAAATGACTGTCTGGATGGAGGCCGTAGGAGTCTCTGTTTCGCACGAAATTTTAATAGCATAATATAGGGATATAGTGATGAATATTCATGCAAGAAATTTTCAAAAAAAAATAAAAGAATGGTAAAAATGGGGTGGGGGAGCTAAGTTAGCTCCCCCTAGGGGGCAACACCATTTATCCCATATATATATATATGTATATATATATATATATATAAACATACATACATATATATATATATATATATGAGTTAAATGGGGCTGCCCCTTGGGAGTAGCCAACTTGGCTACTCCCACCCCTATTTTTCGCTCATTTTTTTTATTTTTTTTAAATAAAAATTTGTATATTCATCATTATATCCCTCTCACATTGTATTAAAATTTCGTCAGAAACAGAGACTCCTACGGCCTCCATCCAAACATGGTCGATTTAAAAAATCCTGCGACCGTTAAAAAAATGACGTCTGGATGGAGGGCTTAGGAGTCTCTGTTTCTGACGAAATTTTAATAGAATGTGAGAGGGACATAATGATGAATATACGAATTTTTATTTTCTAAAAAATAAAAAAATGAGGGGAAAATAGGGGTGGGAGTAGCCAAGTTGATATAAGATTTGGGCAATTTCGACGTACATGTCCTGTCTGTCCACAATTATAACAGCCCGACGATCCACTGTGACATTCTCCTGAGTGACGCTTCCCACATATGGGGCATTGTGGATAAGAAAATCCTACATTTCTAGAATTTTCTGGAGCAAATCTACCCATTTGATTTCCCCTATATCTTTGAGCAGATAAGTTGTATTGCCTTGGATTTTCAAAATTTCTTCTAACTTTGTTCTCGGGTCCTCTCCATGGTTGTCTTTCCCCAAATCTTTTCCTATTCTGATCATTACACCTTTGTCTTTCCCGCATCACACGTTCAGATCTACGTGCAGCTTCAACTAATTTACCATACTCGGTAAATCCATTGGCTGAGATCATTGACTTAATATCTATATGAAGTCCATCCTCGAAACGTCGGCATTTATCTTCTTCAGTCTTCACTAAAGAGGCCAAACTTTAATAATTCCGTAAAGCGCTTCTCATATTCATCAACAGAAAAACTCCCCTGAGTAAGAAATAAGAATTCTTTGCATCGATCCTCTTGATATACTCTCGGATAATATTTTTCATTGAATTCTTTCTCAAATATCTGCCAAGTAACCTCATATGGATTGGTGTACTTCATCTTCACTGATTTCCACCAGTCATCAGCATTTTCTTTTAACAGAAATATTGCATATCTCAACTTTTGTGCTTCAGTACACTCCATCAATTCAAATATCTTCTCTATGTGTTCGAACCAGTCTCTTGCCATCTTCGGATCCGTCGTACCTACAAAATCTTTTGCACCTAACTTCCGAACATGCTCAAATAGCAACTGATTTTCAAATTCATGCGGTCTCACGGATCGAGCAGCCATGCTTCCCAAGGTCTGGGCTATTAATGCCAAAGTCTCTTGCATATTGTTATTATTACTCCCATCATGTCCACCACTTGGTCCTTGTGAGGTCTGAGAAGGTTGTTCGGCTGCCATTGTGTCCTACATAAATAAAATTCCTTAATTAGCTCTTCTCAAAATTATGAATCATCAAATCTCATGTCAAAATTAAGATAAATACTCAACATCAAAATATCATTACTTCCAATATCATTTTCACTTTATGTCGAAATCCAATACATAAATCATTACCACCAGTGTATTCATATATCAACCTCAAATATCAGTTTTGATCAAATTTCATAAACCATTGCTCTGATACCACCAAAATGTCACGACCCGCCCCGCTATCCGAGACGAGTGCGACATTTAAAACAATCTAATCATCTTAATCGTAATTAGCATGTCTAACAAAAATCCGACAGCAATTCCTCTATTTTATGGACTCCCAAACGCTACCCTGTACCTGAAACAATTCTTATAAAAACTTTTCATAAACAAATCCACACCATTCACTAACATTACCATTCAAGTCATTATTGGTATCTGTGATATCAAAAAAAACATCTCCATAGTTCCTTATATACAACTGTCAGTTGCTATCACAAGCTCGAATACAAACTCCTTTAACTAAACCAACCATTAAGTTTTCTAGGATGTTAACTTTTTACCTGAAGTACACAAAAATACTCCACGATATAACAGAAATGGAGTGAATGTCCCAACACTGTCTGCAAAAACTTAATGCATTCCCTCACGTCCTCTACGGCTCCTCAAGTGTATCTGTAAATAATATTAAAATAACAGAGGGTTGAGTCTAAACTCAAAATGAGCTTAGACCCAGCGAGTGGGTCTCAAGCACTTAATAAGAAAATATATTGTCTATTTAGAAAATAACTTTGCTGGCTAGTTGAAATAAAATATAATGCTATAATAGGGCAATTTCATAAGAAAATGAAGCTTTGCGAAAAAAAATGATGTTGTACAGAAATTGAAATATCAAACTGATAAACTGAAATTAATATACTATCTGGCTGTCTAAAATCTTGCAGAAATAAAAACAAATTTCTATTTTCTAGCTGTTATAACAACACCACTGTGGCTAACATACTACGTCCATGAACACTGAAACAAACTGAGTCATACGCGTAGACAGCCCCAAAGGCTAAAGAACACTCTGCATACGGCCCAAAGCCTATGTGTAAACAGAATGCGGACCCAAAGTCCTCTGAATCATATCTGATGGTTGCCATATCTGATGGCATGTTTCAGGGTCATATCTAATGACATCACCATATCTGATGGCTAGTTCATGATCATGTCTGAGAGCTACTGTGGTGGTCATTAGTTCTCATGTATTTTTCCGATTCATAGTAACATAACTGTAGGCTGAAAGATTTATGATATCTGAATCACAATCTTATAATGAACTTATCTGCATGTATCCAAGACTCGTGTAGTATGGTAGTAACATAACTGAATACTAAAAGATTTGTTTGTAACAGCATTCCCAATACCAAATCATAGAAACTAAGCTTTTCAAATTACATATTTAGCTTGGATAACAATTATAAATTACAAAACTGCAAAAAACATCAAAACTATAATATTATAATGTACCTGTGAAAACACGCTTTATATCTTAAAAATAGGCCTGAGACCACTCACCTTGATGTTTAATTGAGCAAGACTTCCGAAGACTTTCCGGATTTATAATCCCTTCCTAAAATTCATGTGGGTTATTTTGTCAGATATAATGTACTAATTTCAGCTCCTCCATTTTGCAAGTGTCGCAGAATGCATGATATGCAAATAAATTTTAACTTCTCTCCTAAGTATTTATATTTATTATATCTTACAAGATACAACTTACTTGTCCTTAAACAATTTCCTCATGTCATTTTTTTTCAGGCTACTTATGTGTTTATGATTTGTATCTAATTTGACTACATCCATGTTGAAATTAAAATCATTAATGGGTATAGTAAATCATATAAACATATAGTTTATTGTCATGTCACTTCTCTCGAGCATAATTTTGTAAAGGAAACGGACATATATGAAGTACATCAGATCCAACCCACACATATATATTACTAACATAATGTTGTTTCTGCATATGTTCCTTTTGTTGGAGTGCATTTATTTCTATCCAAAGCAGAACATCCGATTCTCATGCTCATAATATTGGCCCACGTATTATTCAGGCTAAAAAATTCCTTTAATGATAAAAACATACGGAATCAAACTTTACCACATTTCCTATACAATACCATTATCACACATTTGATAATATGGTATTAGGGAAACTCACAATACTAGAGAATCGATGGTATGATATATAAATAGATATTACTTGAGTTCTATGGCCTCTCTTTTTGTTTTATACAAGCTAAAAAAATATACTTATCAATATCATACCATTCCCAACACCTGATTTCTATTGCTCAGCTTAATTGGATAATTTATAAATCAACATGAGATTTAGTCAATCATCCTCATAACTATGTTTATTTCTACGTGATGTCTGATTGCCCAACATAGGAAGAAGGGACTAATTAATTATGTAAGAGGACAAGGGAAGATAGAATACCCTTTGTTGACGACCTCCATGATCGCTCTTCTTCAGCTCTCGTTGGATTAATAGAAGAAGAAGAAAAAAAATCCTAAGAGCCAGATGGAAATGATATGGTCGAATATTCTAACTTTATACCTAATATCCTCTCATCAAATCCATCTAAGGCGGTGGCTTTCACTTACTATTATCGTCACACGTGGATTCTATGCATCCACTCTTACGAATATGGAACATATAATTATGTGACTTTATCATGACATCTTCCATATTCTTATATTATACTATTAATGTTATATTTCCTTGCCATGCCCCCTAATTTATTATTTCTCTTAACTCACGTCCATGCACATGTACTTATGCTTATCATGACCATAGCATCTCATGCTCATAGACATAAGAATGTCTTTCTTATTATTATTCGATGGTAAAAATTTTTTTTTATTAGGATTGTATAGCTCGAATCTTTAACATCGTATATATTTTGGAAACCAATATAGAGATACACTTCTCATATCCGCCAATAGTTGTAGCTGCATATGTATTCATATCTAATAAGCTCAACCCGTAGAATATAGCCATTTATAATACATAATCTAGATCTCCCATATCGTAGTCAATCCATTCTCTTATCTGCCATGTATGCTCTTGGTCTCTACAGTCTTATCCATACAAATCTATATCTATGTCATTTCATATGTATATGCATATTCTAGAATAAATATAGTGACAATATGTCCATATCCGACTAGCGACGAACCCTTCGGTTTAGGAAAAAAAAATTTTGTCTTGTCTGAACGTTACACCCTGGTCTAATACAAAATGTTCGGGTTGGCGATCGTCTGAACTGCCGGCTCCGGCCATAGTGACGTCTGCAAAATCAGATGAGCCCAACTCAGGTTCTGTCAAATTAATTCGTCTTTCCTCGGGCTCATGTCTCTCAGTAGCAAAAGAAAGGGGATCGAGGGGGAACAGGGTGGAATCGAACTCGGGCCCGGAGAGCTGGTCTCGACTCTCACGGGCCAACCTAGATGGTGAAGTAGACGCTCCTGAAAGCGGTGCAGCCAGAGGCTGCCTAAGAGATCGTCTACCCATCATCTTGATCTGGCGAGTTGGGCGGATGGGATCTGGAGAAAATATGATCGCAAAGCAAACCCCCGGTTCACCAACGCAACACAATCTGAAGACCGTGAAAGCTCGGTCAATTTATCTTGTCAATTTTATTGGGTGAACACACAGAATATCAGAGCGATTACGTGACCTGTTAGGATACCCGATGTTACTCCAACCGACTGACCCGCACGGAAGAGTCGGTAGTCAGTCGAGATGAGCACCGGAGGGCTTTACCTAGTGTTCGGGTCACTCTCTCGCACAATCAAACCAAACAATGAGGGGGTTGCTCTCCCCAAGACAATTTTTTTAGGTGAAGTGTCTTTTTAGGGTCAATAGTGTTATCCAGTCCCAATTTTTTTTTGTTTTTCTTTTTAATTTTTTTCAAAATAAATACAAGCGGCCTAACGAATTTTCCGATTCTCCTGATGATTAAGCCAAAAACAGAGGGAGAAGACGAAAAAGCCGATGCGCGAAGAAATCAATGATGCATGCAGAGAAAGAAATGCGTACCTTGTCTCCAGCACTCTACATGCAAGTGATCCGCGCAGAATTTAAAGACAGAATTAAACTACCTAAATGGTGCAGCGAGGAAAAACCGAGTCCTAGATGAGCAATTCCTAGCGCAGAACCGTTTAACTTAGTCACTCGCCCTTGATCCAAAGAGTCCGGTCTTGGCCCACCCCTCCTCTTCTCGACAGGTCGAGTTCAGGAGTAGCGCTTCCGGGGCAGGCTCGCGGCGCGTAGGCTCTCAGGAAAACGACCAAGTTATTTTTATTATTTATTATTAGTAGGTCCAATTAACGATCTATAGGAACAGATAAGCAATTAAGTGTGGGGACCCTACTAATTACGGCACAAGAAAGAGAAATTCCTAAATCTAGGGGCTCGAGAAAAACCGCTTAAATACCGGAAAAGGCAGCTAGCTATCAAAACCGCAGAAAAAGCCGCGAAAATCCAAATGGGTCCCCCGAGCACACCGGTACTCGGCGAAACAGACCCGCTAAGTTACAAGTGTCCACAAATGTCCAAGTTCTAAATTATTACAAATAATATTGTTCTCTCTCAAAATAAAATTCTTCTTCTTCCTCTCCCTGCTCTTCTTCCTATGCGGGTCCTCAAAAATAAACTCCAAGTTGTCCACGCAGTACCTCGCACAAAAATCAAAGAGAGAGAGTGTCAGAGAACAATGATAATATAGAGAGACAATATGGAAAAATGACTACAAAGCCGTGATCCCCGGCAACGGCGCCATTCTGATAACCGCCCGAACGACTAAGGTAAAGGTAAAGAAATGGTCGTCGCGACCTCAATCACTCGAGCTAAGTATATCAAGAAAAATCAACCACTCAGAACATGTAAAACTAATCGAGCACGAAAGAGAGCGGTCATGCTATGAGATTAACCTGGTATAGCACCCAGGGTCGAACACAAGGAGCACAGATTGGCCTTGCGGCCTACGATGTAGTCAGAAATCCGAGAGAGTATTTTTTAGTGTTTTTAAGGGTTTTTATATTTTTTTAGGATTTTTGGAATATAAAGAAAACAGGAAAAGCACACAAACAATTAACTTGAACAATTTATTTAATGCATTAGAAAGCAAGCAAAAATTCAGACAAAAATATTTTTATTTTTTTATGTTTTTGGTGAATTTTTGAGATTTTTCTGATGTTTATTTTATTTCCTAAAAATCAAACAGTGCGAAAAGCAAGGGGTACTGTCCAGCCAGGCCCAAAACCCAAAGATAAAATATCTAAGGATCTCAAAGGGACCTAGAGGTAATTTTCCTGTATACTAGAGAAAACAAGGAAAATTTGAGCACCAAAATTATTGTTTTTGAGTTTTTAAATTATTTATTATGATTTTTAGGAGTTTTGAGGTGCTTTTAAGTTTTTAGGGTTTTTACTCAATGAAAAATAACCAAAATTGGCTAGAAAATCAAGGAACACAAAATAAACAGTAACTAATTTTTATGGAATTTTTAAAAGGGTTTTGATATTTTTTTGGGGTTTATGACTCTAAACAGTAGCAAAAATAAGGGTTTTTGAATTTTTAAAAATACCAAATGAAATCAATAATGTCCTCAAAAATTCACAAAAATCCTACACCATGGCAGGAGCCATGTGTCAAATTTTCATCGAATTTGGAGGTGATTTGATATTTTATTCAAAAATAAAGGAGGGGCACTGTGCATAGGGACCAAAGTGCAAATACCCAAAAGTTCTGGGGTCCTGGTGCAAAATACCCAAGAAATCATGCGCGAGGCGCGTGTCTGGGGCACTCAGGGACCTATATGTAAGAAAAACAAGTCCGAGGACTTTTTGGTAACTCGTACCAAAAAGTCCAGGACCTGTATTGCAAAAATCCCACTAAAACACGCACATGTGCAAATCAAACGCTCACAGGGGCATAAATGCAAATATAAAAAACTTTTTATTCAATCCGTAACATCCAGAACTACAAGGTTTATATTGCAAATAACCCAATAAAGTTCACGTGACGAAGCACATGGTCCACATAAACAGGGGTATAAGTGCAAATAGAGTAAGTACGAGGTCCTCAATGCAAATATCCCAGAAAATAAACAACTTAATTTAAAAATTACAGGACTAAAATGAAATAAAACAAACAGAGGGGCCTAAGATGAATTTACCCCTTTTATTATTATCGACGGCCTGATGTGCGCCGCGTAGCTGATCCAACGGTGGAGAACGGGGCGGCGCTCTTCTTCTTCAGCTCTTGGGCCAGATCGACGGTGCAGAGGTGGCCACGTGGGTGATCGGTCGGCTCAGGCGCTGGGGGCCTCTCTCCTCTGTGCTGACGGTTCGGATCAGCCCCTCGAGATAATCAACGGCTGCTGCTCCTCAGTGGATGGACGATCAGGATCGAGACTGGAGCGGCGGGGCTGATCGGACGGTGAAGGAGGATGCAGGAAGAACACTCCGCCGGCGAGATTCGCCGGCCTCGTGCGCCTGCAGTAGCTCTCCTCAGCTGCTGCTAAGTATCGGAACAGATCTGCGGTGACGTCCCGCAGCTGGTGAAGGCCTCAGATGACCCGGCCGAGCCCTGGAGGGGCTCCGACGAGGTCGTCGGCGACGGGCTTCTGGTCTGGATGTGAGGGGGGCTCAGATGCCCTCCCTTTGACCTGCAAAAGGCATCAGAAGCTTCGCGGGTCGAGGGCAAAGTGCCTCGACCCGAAGAAGCGAAGTGAACGTGGACTGTGGGTCGGGGCGGATGAGCTCCGGCGAGCGGAGGATGGTGGAGCTCGACTCCCAGCTCCGGGGCGAGCTGGGTTGAATGAAAGAGCGAAGAACGTGCGTCGGAGAATGGGGAAGGTGTGTGTGGGTTCCGATGATCGATAAGGTGCGCGATATGGCCGGAATCAGGGAAACTCGTCGGAGATGCGATTTGGGCGAAATGAAAAATTAAGCTAAATGAAAAGGCTAATCGGCTACCTGGGTGATGCGAGAGACTGTGCTGGAGCTTGGCTAGCTCCTGGTCGTAGCCTCGAAGGGCGTCAAGGCCTGAGGCTCGAGCTCCTGCAAGCGGCGGAGCACGGCGGCGCGAAGCTGCCGGATCGATGGTCAGGGCACCCTCTCCTCACTGCAACAGGGGCAAACGCGAGCTGTCACCTCGGTGATTGCTCTGGAGGTCACGGGAATGAAAGTGGCGAGCCAAAGATGAGGCGCGGAGGCGGCGGAGGTCGGGATATATATGGAGACAGGGCCGATTAGGGTTGAGTGGAGACGGCTATGGAAGGCGTGGATCCTTCGGCGAAGGATCCGGCGAGGATGATGGATGATTGGCGAAGGATCCGGGCACAGGGTTTGCGGAGGCGACAGGCTGGAGACGCGTGGAGAAATCGGCGAAGTCGGGTCGGGCGCGGGTCTCCCCAAAAGGAAAGAGTCCGCGGGGGAGTTGACCGGGGTCAACAATCCCCCGTGGACCAATCAGGAGCTGCCACGTTTTTAATTTTTTGTTTATTTAATTTAAGGTAGAAAAAGGCCGAATTAAGAAAAACTCAAAACATGAAATATTTTTCTTTTATTTTTTTCTATTTTTTGGTGATTTTTAATTAATTTTTGGAAATAAAAATAGGGTAGCTATATATATATATAAGTATATGTACACTATATAGATTTTAATTTTTGATTTTTTATTTGTTATTTTTATGTATTTTTATGCCCATTTTATATTTTATTTATTTACATCATAAAATAAAGAACAAAATGGTATTTTTATTTTATTTTAATTATTTATACACAAGGGTGAAATAAATAGTTGTATACATTTATATACTTGGTATCTATACAATGTATTTTTGTATTTTTAATTTTGTGATTTTTATTTGATTTTTGTTTTGTTTCTTGTTATTTTATGTATTTACAATATGTAACATAGAATATTTACAAAAAGTTTAGAAAATAATTTTATTTATTTATAGGGTTAAATAAATACATGGGTGATGGTCTATGCTCATGGTGGAGGGATATTTTTGGTCTTTTTGGTTTGTTTTTAAGAGTTTCTAAATATATACAAAATATGTACAAGCATATTTTTGGGTGAGGAAAATATAATTTTATTTATTTACAAAAGTATGTACACATGAGCTCCTATCTCCCTCTACTTTGGATTTTATGCGGTCAGGCCCATGCTGAGCCCTCCCTTAGGTTAAGTTGCTCAATATTTATTCTAAATATTTCCCTCTTTTTCTTTTTACTCTTTATTCTTTTATTTTTGCACAAAAACATGCTAATTACAGGTTTTTACACAATGCATGCTTTTGGTAATTATTTGTATTTACACATATCTACATGTATTTGCAAAGGTTTTTGTAGCTAAAATAGGAGAATAAAGAGTGATGAATGGGTATTCATCAGTTCCCCACAAATCATTTACCTTTAATCATTAATAGAGCATAATTAGCATCAATACATGTGTAAATAATATTTGCATTTCATCATCCATAATTGCATTAAAAATTCCAATTGTAAAGTAGCCCAAGAAGCTGCTAACTTCAAATATTTTTAGTTAATTCATCCTAATTTTGATTGACTCCAAATTACCTCCATTGAGTAGATATTACTGACAAGAATAAAAAAATACAAAAAATTACTAACTCAAATAAGTGTCAAATAATCTCAAAGTCTAATTTCACATCTAACAGACTAAAACGAGCATATCTCCCTCATACAGTGTCCTATTTTGGTCTACTCACTTTAAAAGTACTCCATTTTCAAATTCCTTCAAAACAAGATCAATTTCGTAAAATTCGGAGCTCATATGTGAAAGTTGGGTTTTGGGCCTCTTTTGCGCATTTTAACTTTTTGCTAATTTTGACCTAAGTTTTTCTTTACATAATTATCTCTTTTAATTTTATTTCTTCTTCATTTGTGTTCTTTTATAAAAGTTTTATTAAGCGATACAAAAATCCAAATCTAGATCGAAACTGAAATCAAAGAAACTGACTGTATCCGGGTGACCGTTGTCGGTCTGTACAAAAATGGTATGTTTCATACTTCTATTTTATTTTCCTATTTTCTTATTTATTAAAAATAAAAAAATCATATTAGTGTGTAACTAATTTCCTTGTTTTTTATCATATTTTTCTAGATTTTTTATCCTCTTTAAAACCACCAAAATTATTACAAAACTCTAAAAAGCTTGTTTTCTATACACATGGAGAACCACCAAAAATACCGCTTCTCACAGATGACCTCTTTTGCTCCTTGATCCTTCATTAAAGTTGTAGATATCGTTGAGACAAACAACTTCCGTGAAGGAAAATTTTCAATCCAAGGTCTTCTGCTATTTCTTTTCTATTTTTTCTATCTTTATTTTTGGGTGCCACGTGGCAGCCCCTAGGCGTGCCACGTGGCATCCCTCTCCTTCCCTCTCCAGCGCCCACGTCGCATGCCTTGCACGTGACTTCTGCTTCTTCCCCATCCAGTTGTTTGTCCTTCCCTTCCTGAAACGCACTCGCACCACTCGCTCCTCCCCCTCTGTCGTTACACATCCTCCACCTCCACCTCCCTCGTAACGCCTATTATCCCTCGTCGCGTAACGCACCTCCATGAACCTCCCTTTAAATACCCATCGTCCCTTTCAGACAAAAGATCCGCCATTTCTTTAGCTCAGCCGGTGACAGCGGCTGACTCCTCTACTCGCGGCGTGATCCAAAGTCCCGCCTTCATTGCATAGCTCCTGGCTTTGCAGAAGCTTCGAGTAACCCCTTTGCCGGACTTCTGAGGCAATCATCAAGAGCGGCGCCTCGCAGCTCTTCTCCCCAGGAGAGTTAATCCATCTCCAGACCTTTCTCGGATACAACGGCTGCTCCTCCACACAGTCCATCCCAACACCTTGAGTGACAACCCTATCGCACGCTCCTCCCGCTTTATCAACATCTCCTGCATACTCTGTCTCCTCCAGTCATCGTCCGCCCCTTGATGGAGATCTCGCTCCCCCGCTTGCTCCATCGTCCAAGCTCGGCAGCCACCGCCACCCCCGAGCGTCACCGCCTCCTCCATCTTCCACGTGAGCCCTCTGCCGCACCCAGCCCCGAAGGCCCTGCTTCTCCGTCCTCTCATCACCTTCTACAGGTGTCCCCACCACCGGTATCCACGTCGGCTGCGTAGGCTCGCCGCCAATGCCTCCAAACTCTGATAATCGTGTGTCGACCGGTCGAAGCCCCGATCGCCACCTCGACCCCTACCAGCCGCTCGCCACCAGGCCGAAGCCTTCTTCCAGCCATCGTTGGATCGGGGCAATATCCCTTGATCCAACGGCTACTAAGCCGTCATGTGGAGGCACCGAGCCACCCCTCCATACCTCAAGGCTCGGGGCCTCTGAGCCTCCACCAACCCCTGAACCTCCGCCTCAACCCCAAACCACAGGCTCGTTTCCTGAGCCTTGGCCTGGAAGCCCCGAGCCTCCACTGTGCCATCCTCCAGGCGCACGTGCGATGCGCGTGCGTTGGGGGGCAATTTGCAACAAAGCCCCCTGAAGTTTCTGAATTTACAAACATACCCCCGCTAGGGGTAAATTGCAGAGGGGCCCCTCCAGCTTTGCGAAATTACAGATAAGCCCCTCCAGAGATCTCTTTGAATGATAAAGTTTTATTTAATAACATTTTAGTCCCTGCAATTTCATTTCATCATATCGTTTTCATCTGAACTCCGCTTTTAACATATAATATGTCATTTTGAAGCTCTTTTCATGCTCTATCACTTAGCATAATTTATGGATAGATATGAGGTTGTTTATCAATAATTATTATTTGAGGATCTATGTTGACTCTTACATGCTATTTTTGACATATTTATGCCCTAGGAATTAATGATGCAGGAATTCGGATAAGGATTTTACTCTAATTAAACCCTTGTAATCATTCTTGATTATTCTTAATAGTTTAGTTTTCATAGGGGATTAATTTAAATCAGTTCCTCTGATTATTGTCGACTATTCGAGTAATTGAATCAAATACATATGGAGGCCGGATATTTTGCTTCAAATTATTCTGAGCATCAATTAATTATCGTGAAGCATTGAGTAAGTTTTAATAACTCTTTAGTTAGATCCATTTTGATTTGTGATTAATTTTGCGAAATTATAAATCAGATTAATTGGGGATTTAATACGTTTAAAATCACAGATCTTGGGCATAATCTTCTCTGTTTATTTTCTTTGCATCGCATCTTCATCATTGCATTGTATTATATTGTCTCAACATAAAAATTAATCAAACATTAATTAATTATTTAATTTAATTTAAAATCACATTACTAAGAATCATTGTTTCCTGTGTTCGACCTTGGTAGACTTGCCAAGTAAAAATATTCCACAACATTCAAAGATTGTGGTTTTGATTGACCGATTTCTGTCTCCTATACTACAATTATCAATTATTAAAAAGGAGGATTTCGCATTCATCAAATGACGTCGTTGTCGGGGAACGACAAATTTTTAGGGTTTTAAATTATTTTTATAATTAATTTTTATGAAAATTATTTCTGCGTCATTTTTTTATCTTCTGCATTTCATTTTGCATTTCTCTCTTACTTCTGCTACTAACCGCAATTTCTCTCTTTGTAGACTACTGGGAGCAAAATTTTGGGATTTAATTAAGGATCTACAAGGACGAAGAATTGAATTTTAATTTTTTGAGAGAGAGAGAGAGCTTAGTTTAGATTTAAATTTTATGCATTATTCACAAGGTCCCTCTCTCTTTGTACCTTGTTATGTGTAATATTCAGGATTGGACTCTCTATGGTGTGGTTTAGAATTTAGGAGCACATACGCTAGTTTAGAATTATTATTTTTTCATTCTCGTAAATTTTAGGACATTAATCACTAACTAGACGCACTTGTAGATCGTTCAGCTTAGCCAAATTTTTAAATCAATTGTTTCTGCTAATATAACTATCTGCTTAGGGAGATTTCATCTGTGCATTCATTTAATGTAAATTTTAATTCCTTATACTGCATCTCGTATGAAGAATGCGAGGATTCACTGTAAGTCTTCTTCTTAAGCATGCATCATTGATTTACATTTGCATTGGTTTTTTCGATTCTCCTTCCTCAAGTCTTACAACTTAGGAATTAAAGGAATTGGGACTGCTCATTAGGCGTGAATTTCTGTGCTCATTTAAACTTTAGTGATAACCTTAATTTAAAATTGGGACTGCTAATCAAGGCGACTGTAAATAAAACTGATATAAAATAAACCTGTGCCCGGTGGAGAGAAACCCACTCATTATTTGTAAGGACAAGAACACACACTTAGGACAAAGCCATAACTGAGAAAATTTCACTCAGACTACCGATTTTAAAACAATTAGCTACTTTTCAATGCGGGTCTTGGGTAGTCGTTTTACAGTCCGACTTCCCTTAGCAGAGTGGGTGATTTAGAGGACACTGCGGAAGGCTCCGCCCTCAAGTAATACGGGTAGCCATTTAAATGGTTTGTACTTACACCTATACTGGTTGAAAGTAGGTGCAACTAGTTGTACAAATTCGGGACAATCTTTGTGAAATATTTTGGTACCTACGAGCTCCGCTTAATTTTCAAGATTGTTTTGTCATTAAATTAAAATAAAAAAGATAAGTCGCCGAACCCTAACGTGCCTTCACCAGTGTTGAGTGGGTGAATCTATGTGTTTGTTTTGTGTTTGATTTGTGTGCATCAAAGACCTTGCAATTGCAAGCAAATCGTGGTTCGCAGATCATTCCATACATCTCTTGAGAAGATGTCGGCATAATGGTCTTCTTTCCCGATCTCCATGACTATATCTCGATATTCTTCTTCTCACACTTCTCAAGGGAACCTACTCTTCAAATCAATTTCCCCTCAACCATCATTCTCTTCCCTCTCTTACATCCCATCCTATGACCACACTTCTTCATGTAATAGACCTATCTCACATTCTGACAATTTTATAGATATTATTAGAGAGCGAGACGAATAAAGGATGAACAATAGAGTAACCGATATTGACAGCAGAACACGATTTCTGATTACTATGATCTTACAGCCTCTTGAACCATCCCTTACTCATGATGACTATCCTCTTGAGTACAATAAATTTTCCTTCGACAATCCACGAGAAAACCAGAGTCGAGGAAATATAACTCATGACCAGATCATAATGATTATGAATAATCAGTACTCTACTCGAGGTTACATGCCAGAATCATGACACATGGAGAATGATTATTCTATCACTAGTCATGAGATATTTGAGGATGAGATTGCTCGGATTAATCATAGAGCAGACACTTTAACTGAGAGAATATATGATCTCATCAAGTCTATGCAAAATTCAGAAGAAGTGAGGCCACCACCTTGCGAACCACTGGATCATCATGTGACTCACAATATGGAACATCCACCGCTGACCTCTGACCCCCTACTGACCATATCATAGAAAACACTAAAAAATTGAAAATTTTGAAAAATCAAAAAAATTGAACAATTCTGAAATGGAAGCATTTTGCAAGACTCTGATCTTAGAGCTTCCATTGATCAAAGCCATAGAATATGTGCCCGATCTAAGAGATTTATGAAGAGTCGACTGAAATTTAAAAAAATGAGCTAGAAACGATCCAGGATTGATTATCATGTCATATCTATGGCTAATTCTTTGGTGATGAATCATAAAATCAAAAGCCATAAAGTCAAGTGGTTGACTCGGATCACATGTGAAATTGAAGATTCTACATTCACTCATGTTCGGTTAGATGACGACTCCACATTAAACATCCTCCCCAAGTCCGTCTTTGACCAATTCTAACTTGAACAACTCAAAAAGATTAGGGTAATCTTTCAATTACCTGATCAATCTACCAAAAGATCGTGGGGGATCGTTTCTATCATCGTAACTTTCTGAGGTAAAGAACATAAAGTGGACTTTATTGTCCCTGACATTGAGCACCCCAAAAGGTTGACTGAGTCTCCTATCATTTTAGGAAAGCCATTCTTAGCCTCCGCTAAGGCGATTGTGGATTGTGAGACTCAGGAAATCAAGTTTCCGAACTCGGACCACAATGAACAGACCCTCAATGATACTACGTGCTCTGAGGAAACCCAACTTGAAATCAACAGTCATGATCAGGAGAAAGCCATGTCACATGATCATACCTCTCCTCAAGAAACATGGACACAAACCCTAGGAGATACCTAAGAGATCAACTGTTGGGCAGACATCTGATTCTCACCACACCTCTCACCCTGCGACTGCTCCAAGGAGAAAACAATATTCAGGAGCTTATGAAGAATTGGACCATATTATTGAGGATTGTCACGATTATTTGAGTGATCCAATCTTTGAGTTGGCAATAATTCACGAAATACTTGAACCATACAAGGAACTGACTCAGGAAATCTCTGATGTCACCAAAAATCACGATTATCCATAAGTGACATCAACACCCCCAACCATAACACACAAACTCACTAGGAACAATCTCTCTCGACCAAAGCAACGTATGACACTACAAGAATTGGTCGACTTTTACGAAGATTCATCTGATGAGGAACTCACGAATGCCACGTCGGTTACTCAAAACAGGGAGATGAAAACTGTCCAACTTCCTCCCAATACTTCTCAAGGAAACAAACCAACCAAGAAAGTCACCTTTGATCTTATACACCAGGTGATTTCTGAAGAATCCTCATCTAGTCCTGAAGTGGTTCATCAAGTAAGTGCAATAGGTACAGCTCTGATCCAAGTGCACTTACCTCTGATCGACAATAGTTGGACATCCTCTGCATACGACTACTATTCTCCTGAGGACGAATCTGATGATGGCTGTGAAGGATACGAGGAATCCTCAAGCGCATCACAGAAGCATGATGATCGCATCTTATGCGATCGGGGCGACTAGTCGCACTAGTCGCTAGTTGTAGCGGAATTTGAAATTTTTAAATCATGAGATGAAACCACATGATCACAAGAATATTTCTTAGATCGTTTCATCAAAACAAAAAGTATTAGAAATACCTCTTGAAGCGTGGTTGCGATCACTAGATCTCTAAAGCAAGAGATCCTCCTGACTCAAGTCCGATCTATGAAGATAGCACTTGCGGGCGCGATGATGAGATGTGTGCTTCCCGCAATCCTCGATGAAGATACAAGTCTTGAATCTCCTGATTTCGTCCAACGAAATCTGACGTCTCCTTCTAGAGCAAGAAGCTCCAAAGAAGATGGAGATCCACGAGCAATCGAAGCGACAACACAACGGCGTAGAGGCAATTGCTAATTTCCTCAAAACACATGGTGGACTGCCACCTTAGAAAGAGAGAGAGAGAGAGAGAGAGAGAGAGATGGAGAGAATGAGAGATGAGAGAGAGAGAGAGAGAGTAGGTGTGTACAATAAAGTTGTATCTCAAAGGGCTAGGATTTCCCTCTTTATATACTAGTTTGGGAGTCCATGGATCACAATCCATGGCATACACAAAATCAATGGTTAGATTGATATGTGTATTTAATCAATGGTTGTGATCATTGTTGTTCAAAAATAACAATTTATTAATCTATATTAAATTAAATATATATTGCATTATAATCAACATAATTTAATTCAATAAAAAATCAATAATCACAAGATAATGAGATAATAATTAAAATGACAATAATCTACCCAAAATACATGGGGTGTCATAGGTGACGCCACCTCATGTATTTGGTGGATTATCTCCCTTTTTAATTTATATCATTATCTCTTATTTATTTGCAACTTTATCCATTAAATTAATTCCAAATTAATTAGTGAATATTTCAATCATGCCATTGAAAATATGTGAATCATATTCACAACCCAAACCAAATTGTAAATTACATTTCCAATTAATTGCTTAATGTGAATCCAATTCACATTAACAAATTAACAAATGCTGTTTACAAATGTGCTCTCTCTCTAATATATTATAAATCATATTTATAATATATACACAGATATTATGGATAGTACAATCCACAATCTGCATCCTTGATAATTAAATCCCATTTAATTATCTTTGATAATCATTCTCACAATTTGAATCCTATTCATATTATTATTGATAATTAAATCTCATTTAATTATCAACATCTTGTTGCTTAGATACATAAATCATCAAAGGAATTATTCTTGAACTCCTTCAAGAATAATGTGCTTTCTCCGCAGATACTTGGAGATAAGGACAGGGTGATTGTATTATTCCGCGTATAGTGACTTGGATGTTGAGATCTTATCTCAAATCTAGATCTTATGTACCTCCCATAGATGCTTGATTAAATCAAGACCGCAAATCTATTCTTCTCATTGCATCTGAATCTCATTCAGACCATTGTCCAACATTTGGACCAAGATCAGATTGCTTTTTTTTACTAAGAGGAGCTACTAAAATCCAAACCTGTTTCATCACTCCCTCGGAATGGAAGTGTCATGGTTATACAATCGTTTATGATCACATCACCCTCAGGTATTCCCAATACATGTACATCCTGCATACTGGAAGTCCTATGATCAACTTGAAGATGTAGATCAATTTTACATTGTCTTCTTCAGGGTTTGATCATCAAGTTTCCCAATCTTGATCATTGGGAATAGGTATCGATCATATGCTTTCCCAAAGCATATATCATACCTTCAAATTCTTGTCATGCTTCCAAAGCACGATGATCATGCATGGAATTTGATCGGTCTCAATACCTCATGAGTGAGCTCATGTCTTCCGGTTCATAATTGAACCTGTATGATCCCTTTGAGAGATCGTATTACTCATATGCCCTTACATGCACATCATCTCGTTAGTGTATAGACCTTGGTTAGGTCATCAACCTATTGGTCTGCCAAATTTACACACTCAGACATATAGTAACACATATGTCTCCTGTCAAAGGATGTGTGCCTATGCTGTGACAGTATTCAACATAGGACTTAAGGTTATCTCGATCTTGCTAAGTCAACCCTTTGACTTAACTAACCTGACACCTCCGAATCACTATTCCCATGCAGAGGACCTACATCAAGAGGTCGGTCAGATATCGACCTTTGTAAGAAAGGATTGCCATCTCCTACTCAGGTTGGAGATCATCTCTTAACAATCATTTGATGGTGCTTGATAAGTCCTCTATCTAACTCTTTAGATATTTATACATGTTGGTCGAAAACCTTCTGTGTCAGAGGTTTGGTAAGAGGATCAGCAATGTTGTCGGGAGAGGCCACCTTGGTGATGGTGATATCACCACGCTTTTGAATCCCCCGAATGATGTGGTATTTCCTTTCCACGTGCTTTCTCTTTTGATGCCTCTGGATTCCTTTGCCTGGGCAATGGCTCCCGTGTTATCGCAGAGTAATGGGATGGGAGTATCAGAGGAAACTACACCAAGCTTCAAGATGAACTTGCGCAATCACACCGCCTCCTTTGCAGCATCCGATGCGGCAATGTATTCGGTTTCTGTTGTTGAATCCGTCGTAGTGTCATGCTTATTGCTTCTCCAGCTCACAGCACCACCGTTCAACGGGAATACAAACCCTGATGTCGACTTTTTATCATCAATATCCGGCTAGAAGTCTGAATCTGTATATCCCAAGACTTGGAGATCACCATCTCCATAGACCAAGATATAATCTTGCGTCCGTCTTAGATGTTTGAATATGTTCTTTTCTGCATTCCAATGTTGCTCTCCATAGCAGGATTAGTAATGACTTACCACTCCCACTGCATGGCAGATGTCTGGCCTAATACACATCATGGCATACATTAAGCTCCCTACAGCTGATGCATACAGACATCCAGCCATGGCCTTCTTTTCCTCAACACTTTGAGGAGCCATCCCTTTAGACAGATGGATACCATGTCTTAAGGGGAGGAATCTTTCTTAAAACTATCCATACGGAATCGTTCAAGAATCTTCTTAATGTATCCATGTTGTGATAATCCTAAT
Organism: Ottelia alismoides; assembly: GCA_037367405.1. Taxonomy (NCBI): domain Eukaryota; kingdom Viridiplantae; phylum Streptophyta; class Magnoliopsida; order Alismatales; family Hydrocharitaceae; genus Ottelia; species Ottelia alismoides. The sequence goes on from JAZKJV010005225.1 coordinate 756,521, forward strand.
ATCCTCTTTTCTCGGTTTCTGAACAACTTCAGGCCTAAGATGTAAGAGTCTTATCCAAGATCTTTCATCTCGAAGGTATGGGATAGCTAAATTTTCACACTGGTCATCATTCATGTATCATTCCCAATGATAAGGATATCATCTACATAAAGTACGATGAACACAATGACGCTCCCACTAAGCTTCTTGTACACACAATGTTTATCAGGATTCTGCACAAAATCATAACTCTTTATGGTTTCATCAAATCTGATGTTCCAGCAACGAGAATCTTGTTTGAGCCCATAGATGGATTTCTTCAACTTGCATACTTTTCCATCCTCAACTATGAAGCCCTGGGGCTGCTCCATATAGATATCCTCCTCGAGGTATCCATTGAGGAAAGCTGTCTTGACGTTCATCTGCCAGATATCGTAGTCAAGAGATGCAGCTATAGCCAACAGTGTCCCGATGGAGTTAAGCATAGCCACAGGAGGGAACGTCTCATCGTAGTCGATGCCTTCTCTCTATGTGTAGCCCTTGGCTACGAGCCTGCTTTGAAAGTCTTTATTTTTCCATCAGGTCCCCATTTTCTCTTGAAGATTTACTTACACTTAATGGGTTTTACCCGTTTAGGTGGATTCTCTAGGGTTCATACACCATTCTTATGCATGGAGTAAATTTTTGACTTCATTGCTAACATCCATCTATCCATGTCATGATCCGCGAGTGCTTCATTGAATGAAGAAGGATCATTGTCAGTCTCACCTGATAAATGGAATCCATACCTTTCAGGTGGTGCAACCACCCTCGAACTCCTTCGAAAAGGTATGGGTGTTTCATCTTTATTTATCCCTTCAGTTTCTTGTTCAGGGATCTCAGAATCCTCAAGGGATTCAATGAGTTCCTCTACTTCATTTCTATCTTGACCTTTAAGGATATCATCCTCTAGAAATTTTATATCAGAGACAAAAACTTTTCGAGTCTCAGGGTCATAGAGCTGATATCCAATACCATCTTTAACATACCCAATGAAGTAATACTCACAAGTACGAGATTCTAGTTTACTTGTGTTCCACATTCTTCGTATGGACCATGTAACCCCAAACCCTCAAGTGTTTAACACTAAGCTTGATACCATACCAGAGCTCGTGAGGAGTCTTGGGTATAGAATTGTTTGGAATCTTGTTCAAGATATATATTGCGCTCTCTACTGCATATCCCCAGAAACTAAGAGGTAAACATGCTTTGCTCATCATTGAACGGACCATGTCCATGATGGTCATGTTGCATCTTTCAGCAACACCATTAAGTTGGGGAGTTCCAGGGGGAGTGAGAGTGGAGATAATTTGTCACGTCCCAGACCTTGTGATGAATACCCATTCATCACTCTTTATTCTTATATTTTAGCTACAAAAACCTTTGCAAATACATGTAGATATGTGTAAATACAAATAATTACCAAAAGCATGCATTGTGTAAAAACCTGTAATTAGCATGTTTTTGTGCAAAAATAAAAGAATAAAGAGTAAAAAGAAAAAGAGGGAAAGATTTAGAATAAATATTGAGCAACTTGACCCAAGGGAGGGCTCAGCATGGGCCTGACCGCATAAAAGACAAAGTAGAGGGAGATAGGAGCTCATGTGTATATACTTCTGTAAATAAATAAAATTATATTTTCCTCACCCAAAAATATGCTTGTACATATTCTGTGTATATTTAGAGACTATTAAAAAAAACAAAATAAAAATTTAAAAAAATCAAAAAAAATTTCAAAAATGCCCTTTCACCATGTGTATAGATCATCATTCCTTATTTATTTAACCCTAAAAATAAATGTATTTATTTTCTAAACTTTTTGTAAATATTCTATGGCATATTTTGTAAATAAAATAAATAAAAAGAAACAAAACAAAAATCAAATAAAAATTACAAAATTAAAAATACAAAAATACAGTGTATATACCATGTATATAACTATTTATTTAACCTATGAATATAAATAATTAAAATAAAATAAAAATACCATGTTGTTCTTCATTTCATGATGTAAATAAATAAAATATAAAATGGGCATAAAAATACACAAAAATAACAAATAAAAAATTCAAAAATTAAAATCTATATAGTGTACATATACCTATATATATGTAGCTACCCTATTTTTATTTTCAAAAAATTAATTAAAAATCACCAAAAAATAGAAAAAAATAAAAGAAAAATATTTCATGTTTTAAGTTTTTCTTAATTCGGCCTTTTTCTACCTTAAATTAAATAAACAAAAAAATCGATTACGTGGCAGCTCCTGATTGGTCCACGGGGGATTGTTGACCCCGGTCAACTCCCCCGCGGACTCCTTCCTTTTCTGGAAGATGCGCTCCGCCCCGCCTTTGCCGAATTTTCCACGCGTCTCCAGACTGTCGCCCACGCAAACCCCGTGCCCGGATTCTTCGCCGATCATCCGTATCCCTCGCCAGATTCTTTGCCGCGAAATCCATGCCTTCCTTAGCCGTCGTCGCCTAACCCTAATCGGGCCTGCACTTATATATAGAATTCCCTCCTCCGCCTCCGCGCCTCATCTTTGGCTCGCCACCTTCACTCCCGTGACCTCCAGAACAACCACCGAGGTGACAGCTCGCGTTTGCCCCTGTTGCAGTGAGGAGAGGGTGCCCCGACGATCGATCCGGCAGCTTCGCGCCGCCGTTGCTCCGCCGCTTGCAGGAGCTCGAGCCTCAGGCCTTGACGCCCTTCGAGGCTACGACCGGGAGTTAGCCACACTCCAGCCCAGTCTCCCGCATCATCCAGGTATCCATTTAGCCTAGCCATTTAGTGTAATTTCCGATTTCGCCCAAATCCATCCTCCGACGTGTTCCCCTGATTCCGGCTATCTCGTGCATTATTTCGATCATCGGAACCTCCACACACCTTCGCCGTTCCTTCACGCACGTTCTTCGCCCACTCTCTCAACCCAGCTCGCCCCGGAGCTGGGAGTCGAGCTCCACCATCTGTCGCTCGCCGGAGCTCGTTCATCCCACCGCACCGATCACCCTCACTTCGCTTATTGGGGTCGAGGCACTTTGCCCTCGACCCGCGAAGCCTTTGGCGTATTTTGCAGGTCGAGAGGAGGGCATCTGAGCCCCCCTCACATTCAGACCCGAGGCGCACCGCCGCCGAGCTCACCGGAGCCCCTCCAGGGCTCGGGTGGACCATCGGAGGCTACCACTAGCTGCGGGGCTTCACCGCGGACCCGTTCCGATCATCAGGAGCAGCTGAGGAGGAGTGCAGTTCACGCAGGAGTCCGGCGAAGTTCGCCGGCGTCGAGTTCTTCCATCATCCTCCAGAACTGTCCGATGAGGCCTCCGCTCCAGTCTTGATCTCAGCCGTCCATCTTTCGAGGAGCCGCGACCGTTGATCATCCAGAGGATCTCATCTGGACCGTTAGTAGCAGAGGAGAGAGGCACCTGAGCCCTAGCCGTCAGATCACCCACGTGGCCTCGCCTCAGCCGTCGATCGAGCCCAGGAGTTGAAGAAGAGAAGCGCCAGCCATCTAGGACCGTCCGATCTTCCACGTGGCGCGCATCTGGCCGTCGACAAATAAAGGGGTAAATTACTTAGGCCCCCCTCTTAGTTTGTCTTTTTCGTCCTAGTCTTGTAAATATTTTTAGAACTTTATTTACGTAGGGTAAATTGCATGATGGACCTTGTGCTTAGTTTTATTTGCATGTATGCCCCTGTGTGTATGTGACCACGTGCTTCGTCACGTGTTTAGTTGGGCTTTTTACATCTTTTATCCTGTAGATCTGGGTTGTTATGAAATGAAGAAATATTTTATGGTATTTGCAGTTGTGCCCCTGTGAGCGTTTTTATTGGACATGTGCGGATTTTAGTGGGTTTTTTGCACCCGTACCCTCGGACTTTTTGGTACCAGTTACCAAAAGGTCCCAGGAGTGGGTTTTTATTACAAAGAGGCCCCTGAGTGCCCCAGCCACGCGCCACGCGCGTGACTTGCTGGGTATTTTGCACCTGGGCCCCCAGATCCTCGGGTATTTGCACTTACGTCCCTGTGCACTGTGCCCCCTTTTCATTTTTGAATAAAATATCAAATTACCTCCAAATTCCATGAGATTTTGACACATGGCTCCTGCCATGGTGTGGGAATTTTAGGGATTTTTGAGGACATTTTTGATTTCGTTGAGTATTTTTAAAAATTCAAAAACCTACTTTTTAGCTACTGTCTAGGTTTGAAAATACCAAAAAAAATATAAAAACTCCACCAAAAATTCTAAAAAAATTAGATACTGTTGTTTGCTTGCTGTTTGATTTTCGAGCCAAGTTTGGCTATTTTCCATTGAGTAAAAACCCTAAAAATTGAAAAACCCTCAAAAAACTCATAAAAATTATAATAATTAAATTAAAAATCCAAAAAGAATAATTAGGGTGCCTAAATTTTCCTTAGTCTATCTAGTATACAGGAAAATTACCTTCAGGGCCTTTTAAGATCCTTAAATATTTTATTTTTGGGTCTTAAGCCTTGCTGGATAGTACCTTCCCCTTTTTGCATTGTGTGATTTTTAGAAAATAATTTACCCGTCATAAAAACCCCAAAAATTCACCAAAAACACTTAAAAACCCAAAAAGCATAAAAACAAATTTTCTTGAATTTTTGCTTGCTTTTGGTGTGTTAAATAAATTGCTCAAGTGTGCTTGTTTATACTTTCTTTATTTTCCTTCACATATTAAAAATTCTAAAAAATTATAAAAAATCAAAAACCACTAAAAATTAGCTTCTCTGAAATTTGACTACTTAGTTTTTCAATCGTGCTCCTTGTGTTCGACCCTGGATCGCTATACCAGGTAAAAAGAATAGCGAAGACCGCTTACATTGAATTTCTTGATTTTCTGAGTGGTGTTTATCAATTTTTCTCGATTGACCGCGCTTGGTGATTTGGGTCACAACGACCATTTTATTTACATACTTAACCCGATTGTCAGGCGCGTCATCAGAATGGCGCCGTTGCCGGGGAGCACGGCTTTGTAGTCATTTTTCTATTTTTGTCTCTCTTTATATTATTATTTCTTTCTGACCTTCTCTCTTTGATTTTTGTGCGAGGTACTGCTTGGACGACTTGGAGCTTCTTTTTAGAGGACCCGTGCAGGAGGAAGAGAGAGAGAGAAGAAGGAATTTTTATTTCTGAGAGAGAGAGAGAACAATATTTGTTGTAATAACTTAGACTTTGGACTTGTGGACACTTGTAACTTAGCGGGTCTGTTTCGCCGAGTACCGGTGTACTCGGGGGACCCATTTGGATTTTCGCGGCTTTTTCTGCGGTTTTAATAGCTAGCTGCCTTTTCCGGTGTTTACGCGGTTTTTCTCGAGCCCCTAGATTTAGGAATTTCTCTTGCTTGTGCCGTAATTAGTAGGGTCCCCACACTTAACAGCCTATCTGTTCCTATAGATCGTTAATTGGACCTACTAATAATAAATAATAAAAATAACTTAGTTGCTTTCCTGAGAGCCTACGTGCCGCGAGCCTGCCCCACAAGCGCTACTCCTGAACTCGACCTGTTGAGAAGAGGAGGGGTAAGCCAAGACCGGACTCTTTGGATCGAAGGCGAGTAACTGAGTTAGACGGTTCTGCGATAGAAGTTGCTCATCTAGGACTCGGTTTTTCCCGTTGCATCATTTAGGTAGTTTTATTTCTGTCTTTAAATTCTGCGCGGATCACTTGCATGTAGAGTGCTGGAGACAAGGTACGCATTTCTATCTCTGCATGCATCATTGATTTCTTCGCGCATCGGCTTTTTTCGTCTTCTCCCTCTGTTTTTGGCTTAATCATCAGGAGAATCGGAAAAATCGTTAGGCCGCTTGTATTTATTTTGAAAAAAATTAAAAAGAAAAACAAAAAAAATTGGGACTGGATAACATTATTGACCCTAAAAGACACTCACATTAAAAATTTGTCTTGGGGAGAGCAACCCCCTCCTTGTATGGTTTGGATGCGCGAGAGAGTGACCCATACCCTAGATAGAGCCCTCCGGTGCTATTTCTAGCTGACTACCGACTCTTCCGTGCGGGCCAGTCGGTTGGAGTAGCATCGGGTATCCTAACAGGTCACGTAAGCGCTCTGATATTTTGTATGTTCACCCAATAAAATTGACAAGATAAATCGACCGAGCTTTCACGGTCTTCATATTGTGTTGTGTTGGTGAACCGGGGGTTTGCTTTGCGATCATATTTTCTCCAGATTCCATCCGCCCAACTCGCCAGATCAAGATGATGGGTAGACGATCTCTTAGGCAGCCTCTGGCTGCACCGCTTTCAGGCGAGTCTACTTCATCATCTAGGTTGGCCCGTGAGAGTCAAGACCAGCTCTCCGGGCCCGAGTACGATTCCACCCTGTTCCCCCTCGATCCCCTTTCTTTTGCTACTGAGAGACATGAGCCCGAGGAAAGACGAATTGATTTGACAGAACCTGAGTTGGGCTCATCTGATTTTGCAGACGTCGGTATGGCCGCCAGATCAGACGATTACCCCGGAGGTCAGCAGGGAGAGCAGCATGTCGTATTTGACCAGGGGGCGATCAACTCCACCCTGATCGCATCATTAGAGACAGTTCAGCAGCAGTTACGCGATCAGGGAGCTTTTATGATTGAGATGAGAAGGGAGTTGGAGCGACTCCGAGCAGAGCGAGACGAGCCGAGCGAGCCTGAGGACATTCCTGACGCTGATGCTGAGGCAGCAGCCGCAGCAGCAGCTGCCGCAGCAGCGGCAGCCGCCGCCGGAGCAGGACCACCAAGACCGATGCGGGAGTTACACAACCCCGGATCTACACTGATGCACCAGTGGGTGGTGGTACCTGCTATCGTGGGGGATTTCAAGTTCCCTCCGAACACCCTGCAGATGCTTCCTCATTTTCACGGACTTGCCACTGAGGAACCCCACCTCCATCTCCAGGAGTTTTTGATGATCTGCAGCACTGTCCACGACCGTCGTGTGGACCAAGATACGATTCGGATGATGGCCTTCCCTTTTTCACTGGCAGATAGAGCAGCCACCTGGCTGAAGCATCTAGGGAAGTTTGTTTACACCTGGGAGCAGCTCTGCACCGAGTACTTGAACAAGTACTATCCACTCGGGCGGACGAATGCAGCGAGGGCCCTGATCAACAACTTCTCCATGCTCCCCAACGAGCAATTTCACGAGGCATGGGAGAGGTTCAGAGAGCTTCTGGATAGATGCCCACACCACGACATTTCGAAGCCGAACCTAGTTCAGAGCTTCTTTAGTGGGATGACGCCAGAGCTTCAGGGTCTGGTGAATGCTTCTTGCGGCGGGTCCTACTTTGCCAAGGACCACAACCAAGTCTGGGCCATCTATGAGGAGATGGCCGAAAATTACATGGTGATGTCCTAGACTCGGTTGTACACACAGAGAAATCAGCAGCCGCCAGGACCCGTGCAGTACCAGCGGATAGCACGGGTTGATGCAGGTCCATCCAGTTCGTCCACAGTTGCAGCCGCACAGGCAGAGTCGGCCGCTGCGGACATGGGGATTATCAGCGAGAAGTTGGACCGCATGGAAATAATAGAGAAGAAGCAGTGCCAGGGCATAACTCAGATGGAGCAAATGGCACAAACTCTGAGCGACATGAAGACCCAGCTCTTGTGTCTTCAGGAGGCACAGACGGCTCCTCAGCCCCGTCTTCTGTCGCGAGGCGATTCCGGCGGCAGCCGCAGCTCGTCCCAGCGCTCCAGCTCTTTGCAGCAGCCTAGACAAGTTCACCTTGTACAGGCGGAGCCATACCAGCAGCAGACGCCCTCTTACCAGTCACCACCATCTCCAGACTTACAGATGGTGGTATATCAGCCGGATCAGCCTCTGGCAGCACTGCCGCCAGACCCCTTCGATGCTGAGCCGTTGATGGATGTCAACGGGATTTGGTATGACCGTCCTCAACCTGGAATCCGACGAGACCATCCCGGATTCAGGTGGGGGAATGGGGGTAACCAGTCCCAACAGCAGCCAGCCGGTCAGGGAGGGCAGTACTCCCAGCAGAGAGATCACCAGCAGCCCCCAGCATACCAGCCACACCAGCCATCATCCTTCGTACCTCGTCCCTACCAGCAGCAGGGACAGAATTGGAGACGTGAGCAGCAGGCTCACCAGCAGCAGCATCCTTCCTCTTACCCCTCTCAGCAGCAGCAGCACCAGGTCCAACAGCCTCATTACCAGAGAGGCGACCCGTCGGGCTCCCATGAGAGCCCCGTCATGGATGATCTAGCCCACCTCTTCACAGAGCAGCAGGCTACATTTAGACGGGAGATGGACGAGTTCCGCCAGGAGATGCGGGACCTGATGAGAGGGAAGGCCGCCATCCCTGCACAGATCGAGCCTAATCCGAATAGCTTGAAGAGGAAATCTGAGCAGGTAGATCCCACTGAGCCTACCACTCCTAGTAACCCATTTGATGATATGTCATCGGATCTATTTGATGCTGATTTTGTTACACTTAGGAGCGGTAGAAGACCAGCAGGCGGCGCCTCATCTGAGCGACAACGCGAGGATCCATCTAGAGCGCCAGATGAGGAAGAGGAGTGCGGTACTGAAGCCGCACATGATGATAACGGTGGTCCTGATGCCACCAGAGATGCTGATTCCACCGGCGGTACTGAGGCCACCGCTTCACCATATCGAGAAGGTGGTACTGACGCCACCAGCAGAGCCGAGCCAGCCCGCGGTACTGAAGCCGCAAGACGTCTAGTTGTAGAGCCAGCTAGAGGTGGTACTGAGGCCACCAACATTTATTCTGATAGAAATGTTGTCTTTCCTCGCATGAATGTATCTCAGAACTCTAATTCAAATAAAGGAAAAGGTTTAGTTTCTTCTGATCCCACTGTGGTGAATGATGTTTGTGAGGATCCGGTCATCGAACCGTCTAGACCTATTCCTAGTCCTTCATCTGAGAAGGACCCTGTGATCCCCTTTCCTAGAGCCCTTGAGTTGGGGAAGGGGAAGAAAAAAGAAAAAGATCCAAAAAAGAGAGAGCAGGAGGAGTTCAGCCAGGGCATGATAGACCGATTTCACATCCAGCTGACCCTCAATGAGGCTTTGCAGCACATCCCTCTTCTTCAGCGATCCTTGAGAGACAGGACCACAGTCAGGAGGAAGAAGAGGAATAAAACCACAGAGATTCATGTGTTGACCAAAGCCACGTGTTACGCGATCCAGAACCATCTGCCGACCAAGAGGCCAGATTTAGGAGCCCCGTATGTCAGATGTCAGATTAGTGAGCAGAGGTTCGACCGTACTCTATTAGATAGCGGATCGTCGATCAACCTTCTTCCGGCAGCCCTTCTCGACCACTTAGAGTTGGGCACTCTTAGACAGAGCAGGACATACCTTCAGTTTGCTGATCGGTCTGTCAAGAGGCCAAAGGGGTTATTGCGAGACGTTTTCGTCACGATTCAGGGTTTGCAATTCCCCGTGGACTTTGTAGTGCTGGACATGGAGACCCCTGACTCGTTGACCGATTCCCCCATCATCCTCGGTCGCCCGTTCTTGGCCACAGCCAAGGCGGTGACTGACCATGACAGTGGGAAGGTATTCTTTCGCGTCCAGGGCGAGAGTATACAAATAGAGACGGTTAAGGACCACAGAGCTAGAGATAGATCCCGCTCAGAGGGCAGTACAGATTCAGAGCAGCTGACAGACGCAGAGCCAGACATCCACCAGGACTGTGATTTTGTGATCACAGATGATGAGGCAGCTTGGGCAGATCCTGCAGCACAGACCATCCTCTCATATTCAGATACAGCTGATGCAGAGATGATAGCAGAGGATAGTCTGGAGAGCACAGCCCTGGTTCAGGATACTATTGAGTCAGCAGAGTCGGACCTTGATCGCGACACGATTTTCAGTGATGGTGGTGCTGAGGCCACCTTGTTGTCCGGTGGTACTGATGCCACCGCGGATGATACAGATCCCTCGGATTCAGAGTCTGATTGGGCAGATTGTGACGATCAGATGCCAGACCTAGATCCACCTGAGCCTACAGATAAGGAGGAGGTAGAGGCATAGCATATCAGAGACAATGCAGAGGACCCGCCTTCTCCAGATCCAGTTTGTGAGAGTTCCTTATCATTTTCCCAGGCAGATTTGGCAGAATTGTCAGCATACACACATCTTCTTCAGAAGCCAGATTTGCCAGCACCCAGTTGTCCAGAGCTAAAGCCGCTCCCTACTTCGCTGAAGTATCGATTCCTTGCGGGAGAGTCTGAGATGTACCCAGTCATCATCTCTGCCGATCTGACTGGAGAACAAGAATCCCGTCTGATGGAGGTTCTTGAAAAGAACCGCGAGGCAATTGGATGGAGCGTAGCAGATCTCCATGGGATTAGTCCCTCGTTGTGCTCCCACCATATCTATCTCGAGGAAGGGGCAAAGCCGTCGCGTGAGTTCCAGCGGCGACTGAACCCCAACCTGAGAGAAGTTGTCATGAAGGAAATATCAAAATGGTGGAGTGCAGATTTTATTTATCCCATTTCCGACTCCAAGTGGGTTAGCCCCTTGCATGTGGTGCCCAAGAAGACTGGCATCACGACTGTGATCAGTGAGTCGGGAGAGGAGATTGCTACACGAGTACCCACCTCTTGGAGGGTCTGCGTTGACTACAGGAGACTCAACCAGGCCACCAAGAAGGACCACTTCCCCCTGCCTTTTATTGATCAGATCATAGAGAGACTGGCAGGGAAGAGCCATTATTGCTTCCTGGATGGGTACTCGGGCTACAATCAGGTGGCCATCGCTCCTGAGGATCAGGAGAAGACCACCTTCACCTGTCCCTTCGGCACATATGCTTTTCGACGCATGCCATTTGGGCTATGCAATGCCCCTGCGACTTTTCAGAGGTGCATGCTGTCGATCTTTTCGGACATGGTAGGGGAGTGTTTGGAGGTCTTCATGGATGACTTCTCGGTTTACGGCGACGGATTCGATTCCTTTCTTGACTGCCTAGACCGAGTGCTCCAGCGATGTATTGCTACCCGCTTGGTTCTGTCTTGGGAGAAGAGTCACTTCATGGTGACTCAAGGGACGGTGCTTGGCCACATCATCTCCAACAGGGGCATGGAGGTTGATCCGGCCAAGGTTGACGTCATTAGAAAACTCGCACCGCCGTCCAATTTAAAGCAGCTACGGTCATTTCTGGGGCACGTTGGTTTTTATAGGAGATTCATTCATGATTTCAGCAAGATTGCCCGACCGTTGACTGACCTCTTGACGAAAGACACCGAGTTCCTTGTAGATGACAAGTGTCTTTCATCCTTTGAGACTCTCCAGCAGCGTGTTATTGAGGCTCCTGTCCTTCAGCCACCCGATTGGTCTCTCCCATTCGAGATCATGACGGATGCCTCTGATTTTGCCATAGGGGCCGTGCTAGGACAGAGGAGGGACGGAGTTCCATTTACCATACACTATGCTAGCCGCACATTGGATTCTGCCCAGCGGAATTATACGGTCACAGAGAAGGAGATGCTAGCAGTAGTGTTTGCCCTAGATAAGTTCAGATCGTATATCATTGGATCTAGAGTGACTTTGTATACTGACCACACCGCCATCAGGTACCTCATGTCAAAGAAGGATGCCAAGGCCAGACTTACTAGATGGATCCTTCTACTCCAGGAGTTCGACATTGAGATCAAGGATAAGCCTGGAGTCAAGAATGTGGTGGCGGATCATCTCTCCCGATTAGAGCAGCCTGAGGATTCTAAGCAGATTGATCCCATTCATGATACCTTCCCAGATGAGGCGATCCTTGCTATCACCTCACTCCCGTGGTATGCCGATATTGTGAACTTTCTCGTTGCTGGGAAAGTCCCACAAGATTGGCCCAGGCAGAGGCTTGAGACCTTCCTTGCGAAGGCGAAGTCCTACCACTGGGAGGATCCCATCCTTTACCACGAAGGAGGGGATAGCATCTGGCGTCGGTGTATTCCTCAGGAGGAGCATCATAGTGTCCTCACTTACTGCCACAAGCTTGAGGCAGGAGGACATCATTCTGGGAGGAGAACGGCACAGAAAGTGCTCCAATCCGGCTTGTGGTGGCCTACACTCTTCAAGGACTCTGATGAGTTCGTGAAGAGGTGTACTGACTGTCAGAGGATGGGCACTTGTGGACAACGTGATATGATGCCGATGCAGCCCATTCACTTCTGTGAGGTTTTTGACGCATGGGGCATCGATTTCATGGGTCCATTCCCTAAGAGTCAGGGATTCGAGTACATTCTGTTGGCCGTAGATTACGTTAGTCGTTGGGTTGAGGCTATCCCCGCCCGAGCCGCTGATGCGAAGACAGTTTGCAGATTTTTGAAGAAGCACATCATCATGCGGTTCGGGGTTCCACGAGTTCTGATTTCTGATGGGGGGTCTCATTTCATCAACGACCAGGTGAAGGCCCTTGCCAGCGAGTTCAGCATAGACCATCGTGTTGCCACACCATACCATCCACAGACAAATGGTCTAGCTGAGGTGTCGAATAGGGAGATCAAGAATATTTTGCAGAAAGTCGTCCGCCCTAACCGAAAGAATTGGTCACAGCTTTTGGACTCGGTCTTGTGGGCATATCGGACGTCTTTCAAGACTCCATTGGGTACATCTCCCTTTCACCTCGTTTATGGCAAGCCGTGCCATCTACCTGTTGAGCTGAGGCACAAGTCACTTTGGGCAGTCACAGATATTCTTATGGATCCAGATGGTATAGGAGACCAGAGGAGGGCAGAGCTAGCCGCCTTGGAAGAGCTTAGAGATACAACTTTCTCAAACAGCCTACATTATAAGGAGAAAGTGAAGGAGTGGCATGATTCTCATATCAGCCACAAGCATTTTGAGATTGGACAGAAAGTATGGTTGTTTGATGCGAGGCTCAGATTATTTCCAGGAAAGCTACAGAGCAAATGGAAGGGACCTTACTTGGTCAGAAAGGTACACGATAACGGTAGCATTGATATATCTGAGTTATCTTCTGAGAGTACCTTTCGAGTGAACGGCCAGCGGCTCAAGCCATTTCTAGATCATGGGCCGCGGGACGTTATTATTGCCGCTATTCATTTTGCGTGAGATGTGGTCTTTTGACTCACATCTTTTGCATCTCACGCCTGATATCTACTGTTCTTTCCGCCTGTATAGATCCAGTTGTCCATATCATTCTATTCTTTAGTCCCACATCCCTTTTCTCATCCTGTGATTATGCTATACTTAGGGTGTACTTTACCCTAAGTATAGGGGGGATGTTGGACCTGTGGGTATTCTTTTTATTCTTTTTGCTCCTGTTTTTGTTGCCTATACTTAGGGATATTTTACCCTAAGTATAGGGGGGGCAGATTCTGCATATTCTTCACTCGGATTTCCCTTCATGTACAGCTTGCTATACTTAGGATTAGTTAATCCTAAGTATAGGGGGAAACCACCGAGTTCCTCGTATTCTATTCATTTATTCATTTCTGTACTTATCCATTCCTTTTCACTTCCCTATACCAAGCACGAGTTATGTCATCTTCATCGCTCTTGATCACTCTGAGGACATCGTTCGAGCTAAGTATAGGGGGGGTGTATATATTTCATATATACTTTAGCCATAACTCGTACTTTGTGTGAGTGTGTTAATAAATAAAATGGCTAAAAATCACAAAAATTTAAAAAAATTTTCATGTACATAAACCTCTTTTATCCTTGCACATACATAGCTAGTGTATAAAGTATTTTTGTAAAAATGATTTCAAAAATCTTTTGTGTAAAGTTTGTGTAAGTATTTTGTATCAAAAATTATGTATATAGTACAAAATTTTTCCAAAATGTTTTGAAAATCAAAAGTTTGCAAATATCTTGTGTAAATGTTTGTAAATATCATTTTGCAAAACTTGCACCTCATGCATCATTCATTCATGATTTCAAAACATTTTTCAAAAATTTTGCATGATTGTAAAATATGTGTAAATAGCATCTTGTGTAAATATATGTATAGAGTTTTTTCTTGGATGAGAGTTGACATTTAAACTAAGCCTGGAATTAAATTGAGAAATGGAGCTTGAATAAGATCTTAATCCACTTAACTTTAAGAGGAACCTTATAGGACTTAGGGTTAAGGCTTTTCAGGTCCATAAGGACTTAATTCTTTGAGTCCACTAGGCTATGAGCATATGTCATCTTGATGAGCCTAAGTAGAGCACTTAACAACACACGCATGGCTCTTAGAGACAATGGCTTGACTTGCACCTGCACTTACACATGGCTCTCCATGGATGAGGTGGTGAGGAGGCAGTTTCCTTTGGCTTGGGGTAGCATATGAGGGTAGTACTTTTAGGCGGAACCTCTCTTCTTCTTATAGTGAAGGAAGTGCACCTCAACTTGGTCTAGTGGTGTTGAAAGCTAAAGACAGAAGCTGTGGGTTGCAATAAAGCTTCAAAAGAGGGATAGTCTACTGGCTCAAGGGGAAAATTTCTTATATGCTGCACCATGTAGATACGTTGTACAGAATTCTTGAAAAAAAAAATATGCAAAAATGCAAAAAGAACTCCAAAAAAGTGGTGGGTCGGATTGAAAATTTAATAACCCCACCGGAGTATACATAGTCAAATAAAGCAAAAGCTTATGGTATCAATGTTACATCTCATGAAGCTTGCAGCGGGAGACTTAGCTACACTGGCTAAGCTTCCAAAACTCTATACTTCTACCCCCTCTTCTTGAGCCGGTTGCACTTGAACTTAGAAGGGAATACCCCGCTTCTCGAGGAAAGAGTTGCTAGACCGAGGTATTAGAGTTACCAGGTTGAGGGAGGTTGTTTCTTTGTTACTTCTGAGGTGGGGGGCCACATATCACTTACACCGCACGGAAAGATTCATGGTCATTAGAGTTTGTGTATGTAGACTTGTTCTGATCTGGTTTATTGAGGAGTCTTGCCCATAGATTGGTGGAACTTGGAGGCTGTTGAGTTTTAAGCTTAAGTCTAAGTAAGGTTCCGACACATTAATAATCCAAAGATCTGATCGAGCTCCATATTTCAATTTAATGAAGGAAAGTTTAATAAATCAACCTTGATACATGTACATCCTCTTTTTCTTTTTCTTTTTCTTTCTTTTTCACTTCTTTTTCAAATAAGTGTTTGCTAAGGGACTAGCAAAGTTAAGCATAGGGGGGTGATGAATACCCATTCATCACTCTTTATTCTTATATTTTAGCTACAAAAACCTTTGCAAATACATGTAGATATGTGTAAATACAAATAATTACCAAAAGCATGCATTGTGTAAAAACCTGTAATTAGCATGTTTTTATGCAAAAATAAAAGAATAAAGAGTAAAAAGAAAAAGAGGGAAAGATTTAGAATAAATATTGAGCAACTTGACCCAAGGGAGGGCTCAGCATGGGCCTGACCGCATAAAAGACAAAGTAGAGGGAGATAGGAGCTCATGTGTATATACTTCTGTAAATAAATAAAATTATATTTTCCTCACCCAAAAATATGCTTGTACATATTCTGTGTATATTTAGAGACTATTAAAAAAAACAAAATAAAAATTTAAAAAAATCAAAAAAAATTTCAAAAATGCCCTTTCACCATGTGTATAGATCATCATTCCTTATTTATTTAACCCTAAAAATAAATGTATTTATTTTCTAAACTTTTTGTAAATATTCTATGGCATATTTTGTAAATAAAATAAATAAAAAGAAACAAAACAAAAATCAAATAAAAATTACAAAATTAAAAATACAAAAATACAGTGTATATACCATGTATATAACTATTTATTTAACCTATGAATATAAATAATTAAAATAAAATAAAAATACCATGTTGTTCTTCATTTCATGATGTAAATAAATAAAATATAAAATTGGCATAAAAATACACAAAAATAACAAATAAAAAATTCAAAAATTAAAATCTATATAGTGTACATATACCTATATATATATAGCTACCCTATTTTTATTTTCAAAAAATTAATTAAAAATCACCAAAAAATAGAAAAAAATAAAAGAAAAATATTTCATGTTTTAAGTTTCTCTTAGTTCGGCCTTTTTCTACCTTAAATTAAATAAACAAAAAAATCGATTACGTGGCAGCTCCTGATTGGTCCACGGGGGATTGTTGACCCCGGTCAACTCCCCCGCGGACTCCTTCCTTTTCTGGAAGATGCGCTCCGCCCCGCCTTTGCCGAATTTTCCACGCGTCTCCAGACTGTCGCCCACGCAAACCTCGTGCCCGGATTCTTCACCGATCATCCGTATCCCTCGCCAGATTCTTTGCCGCGAAATCCATGCCTTCCTTAGCCGTCGTCGCCTAACCCTAATCGGGCCTGCACTTATATATAGAATTCCCTCCGCCGCCTCCGCGCCTCATCTTTGGCTCGCCACCTTCACTCCTGTGACCTCCAGAACAACCACCGAGGTGACAGCTCGCGTTTGCCCCTGTTGCAGTGAGGAGAGGGTGCCCCGACCATCGATCCGGCAGCTTCGCGCCGCCGTTGCTCCGCCGCTTGCAGGAGCTCGAGCCTCAGGCCTTGACGCCCTTCGAGGCTACGACCGGGAGTTAGCCACACTCCAGCCCAGTCTCCCGCATCATCCAGGTATCCATTTAGCCTAGCCATTTAGTGTAATTTCCGATTTCGCCCAAATCCATCCTCCGACGTGTTCCCCTGATTCCGGCTATCTCGTGCATTATTTCGATCATCGGAACCTCCACACACCTTCGCCATTCCTTCACGCACGTTCTTCGCCCACTCGCTCAACCCAGCTCGCCCCGGAGCTGGGAGTCGAGCTCCACCACCTGTCGCTCGCCGGAGCTCGTTCATCCCACCGCACCGATCACCCTCACTTCGCTTATTGGGGTCGAGGCACTTTGCCCTCGACCCGCGAAGCCTTTGGCGTATTTTGCAGGTTGAGAGGAGGGCATCTGAGCCCCCCTCACATTCAGACCCGAGGCGCACCGCCGCCGAGCTCACCGGAGCCCCTCCAGGGCTCGGGTGGACCATCGGAGGCTACCACTAGCTGCGGGGCTTCACCGCGGACCCGTTCCGATCATCAGGAGCAGCTGAGGAGGAGTGCAGTTCACGCAGGAGTCCGGCGAAGTTCGCCGGCGTCGAGTTCTTCCATCATCCTCCAGAACCGTCCGATGAGGCCTCCGCTCCAGTCTTGATCTCAGCCGTCCATCTTTCGAGGAGCCGCGACCGTTGATCATCCAGAGGATCTCATCTGGACCGTTAGTAGCAGAGGAGAGAGGCACCTGAGCCCTAGCCGTCAGATCACCCACGTGGCCTCGCCTCAGCCGTCGATCGAGCCCAGGAGCTGAAGAAGAGAAGCGCCAGCCATCTAGGACCGTCCGATCTTCCACGTGGCGCGCATCTGGCCGTCGACAAATAAAGGGGTAAATTACTTAGGCCCCCCTCTTAGTTTGTCTTTTTCGTCCTAGTCCTGTAAATATTTTTAGAACTTTATTTACGTAGGGTAAATTGCATGATGGACCTTGTGCTTAGTTTTATTTGCATGTATGCCCCTGTGTGTATGTGACCACGTGCTTCGTCACGTGTTTAGTTGGGCTTTTTACATCTTTTATCCTGTAGATCTGGGTTGTTATGAAATGAAGAAATATTTTATGGTATTTGTAGTTGTGCCCCTGTGAGCGTTTTTATTGGACATGTGCGGATTTTAGTGGGTTTTTTGCACCCGTACCCTCGGACTTTTTGGTACCAGTTACCAAAAGGTCCCAGGAGTGGGTTTTTATTACAAAGAGGCCCCTGAGTGCCCCAGCCACGCACCACGCGCGTGACTTGCTGGGTATTTTGCACCTGGGCCCCCAGATCCTCGGGTATTTGCACTTACGTCCCTGTGCACTGTGCCCCCTTTTCATTTTTGAATAAAATATCAAATTACCTCCAAATTCCATGAGATTTTGACACATGGCTCCTGCCATGGTGTGGGAATTTTAGGGATTTTTGAGGACATTCTTGATTTCGTTGAGTATTTTTAAAAATTCAAAAACCTACTTTTTAGCTACTGTCTAGGTTTGAAAATACCAAAAAAAAATATAAAAACCCCACCAAAAATTCTAAAAAAATTAGATACTGTTGTTTGCTTGCTGTTTGATTTTCGAGCCAAGTTTGGCTATTTTCCATTGAGTAAAAACCCTAAAAATTGAAAAACCCTCAAAAAACTCATAAAAATTATAATAATTAAATTAAAAATCCAAAAACAATAATTAGGGTGCCTAAATTTTCCTTAGTCTATCTAGTATACAGGAAAATTACCTTCAGGGCCTTTTAAGATCCTTAAATATTTTATTTTTGGGTCTTAAGCCTTGCTGGACAGTACCTTCCCCTTTTTGCATTGTGTGATTTTTAGAAAATAATTTACCCGTCATAAAAACCCCAAAAATTCACCAAAAACACTTAAAAACCCAAAAAGCATAAAAACAATTTTTCTTGAATTTTTGCTTGATTTTTGGTGTGTTAAATAAATTGCTCAAGTGTGCTTGTTTATACTTTCTTTATTTTCCTTCACATATTAAAAATTCTAAAAAATTATAAAAAATCAAAAACCACTAAAAATTAGCTTCTCTGAAATTTGACTACTTAGTTTTTCAATCGTGCTCCTTGTGTTCGACCCTGGATCGCTATACCAGGTAAAAAGAATAGCGAAGACCGCTTACATTGAATTTCTTGATTTTCTGAGTGGTGTTTATCAATTTTTCTCGATGACCGCGCTTGGTGATTTGGGTCACAACGACCATTTTATTTACATACTTAACCCGATTGTCAGGCGCGTCATCACCTTGAAATATGGAAAAATTGCAGATGCATTACAAAATAATGAAATTTTTATTTTTCGAGTCCAGGGGCGAGACAAAAACTCAATATTCCATAAATAACATTCAGAGTGCCATACATAATGGAAGAATAAAAGAAATTAACTAATAAATAAAAGACTTAACAATCCTGAACTACATTAAATAAGTCTATCTATACAATGACTTAAGAAGCTAGAAAATATCAATGACTTTTCAATCCCGCCGACGGACAACCCCCTTGCTTTCCTCTAAGCTGCAAGGTTGTAAATTCAATATTAGTCAAACGAATTTGACTAAATATGCACCAATAATTTATGAGATATGCCATCATAACCATATATAATGAGTAGTAAAGAAAAATACGATAACAATTCCATATGAAAAGGAATATCAATCAATTAAACGATGAACTATAATAAGACCTTTTCAATTATGCCAATCATCATGGGATAACAATGACAATTCAATAAATTTCCTTGAATATCACAAATTTTGTGATCATAATATCAAAATCCATATCAAGTATAAATCAATACCATCTGCCGACACCTGGCCGCCCGAGCTTGGATAGAAGCCACCCCGTTCCCTTAAATCAAAAATTTAAAGTAAAACAAACATCAATACGATGCCTCCTATCCAAACCTCAATGCAATGGACATCAGTACTGAGTCAACCATCGTAGCGGAAAATTGTTCGGAAGTAGTGTAGGATTACCTGCCTACAACGGTCAATTGATGGATTTAACCGTCCGCGCGGCACCCGGCCAGGTTAAAGCCTCTAATGGGCCAACTATGAACAATGTCTACTCCCTCACAATGGTGGTGTCAAAACAATAATTTACTTTTTAATAAAATATCAGGACATAAAAAATACAAATTAACAAATGCATCAAATGACAATAATATACCTATCTCTTTAACATTTAACAGCTATTACGTAGATAAGCATTATGGCTAAATATCATATTAGTGCTTGATTATCTAGGTTTTAACACATAAACATAATGAAAGCATTTTAAAGTGATAAAATAAAGTAACATTCCGATAGGTAATAAAATCCACAGTAGGGTATAAACAACCATGGTATGCGACATAAATTAATGTACATACCTTAAAGTCTCTCAATAACAACGGTCCGAAACAACTGCTCTAATCACTCTGGCAAATTAGACCCTATCACAAATATATGCATTCTAATGAGAAATGTCTAAAATAGAATTTCTAAACCAACCCTGATTGTGCAAGAATTTCCTACGATAGCCACTAAATTATGTGACTTACCCCAGATCTCGACCACATATTCATCGATTTGATTCGATTGGACTACACGAATTCACTTTATATATATATATATATATATATGCATTTTCTTGCAGTATTGCGTTAGACTACAATGATATATTTAATATAGGTAACGTATTATATGTTTAGATGAAAAGTGCTTACTTTGTTCATTTGTTTTTTATATATATATTAAGAGAGTTATCAATTAATTCTCATTAATATGTTAATGGATGAATCGAAACATAAACATTCTTCCGTACGAAAAATGCTCGTGATTTTAAACATTTCGAGTTCGAGATGAAACTAACGATATAATCATAATTTGCTTCTGACTATGTCTATGCATGAGAAAAAAGGGTGAATTCTTATGCATGTAAAAGATGGAGCCTCGTTTTTTTCATTCGGATTACTTAACAAAAACCCAATGCAACCATCTATTGGGAAGGAAGACCCACGATCTAGCGATTTCAATATTTGTTTTAGATGCCTAACTTCAACTATTGTTTAAAGTCTAATTCTCTCTCTCTCTCTCTCTCTCTCTCTATATATATATATATATATATATATATATGGTAAAATTGGGCTGCCCCCTAGGGGGAGCTAACTTGGCTCCCCCCGCCCTATTTTCACCATTTTTTTATTTTTTTTTTAAATTTCTTCCATGAATATTCATCACTATATCCCTATATTATGCTATTAAAATTTTGTGCGATACAGAGACTCCTACGGCCTCCATCCAGACAGTCATTTTTTAACGGTAACAGGATTTTTTAAATCGACCCTGTTTGGATGAAGGTCGTAGGAGTCTATGTTTCGCACGAAATTTTAATAGCACAATATAGGGATTTAATAATGAATTTACACGGTTTTAGATTTCAAAAAAAATAAAAAATTTTATGTCAAAAAAGGGCGGGGGGAGCTAAGTTAGCTCCCCCTAGGGGGCATACACATTTTTCCACACACACACACACACACACACACACACACACACACACACACACACACACACACACACACACACACACACACACACACACAGATATATATATATGGGTAAAATGTGTATGCCCCCTAGGGGGAGCTAACTTAGCTCCCCCCGCCCCTTTTTCACATATTTTTTTTGAAATCCAAAACCGTGTAAATTCATTATTAAATCCATATAATATGTCGTTCAAATTTCATGTGAAACAGAGACTCCTATGACCTCCATCCAAACGGGGTCGATTTAAAAAATCCTGTTACCGTTAAAAAAATGACTGTCTGGATGGAGGCTGTAGGAGTCTCCGTTTCCCACGAAATTTTTATGACATAATATAGGGATATAGTGATGAATATTCACGGAAAAAAATTTTAAAAAAATAAAAAAATTGAAGAAAATAGGGAGGGGGGAGCTAAGTTAGCTCCCCTAGGGGGCAGCCCCATTTTCCCTCTCTCTCTCTCTCTCTCTCTCTCTCTCTCTCTCTATATATATATATATATATATATATATATGGTTAAATGGGGCTGCCCCCTGGGAGTAGCCAACTTGGCTACTCCCACCACTATTTTTCCCTCATTTTTTTATTTCTTTGGAAAATAAAAATTTGTATATTCGTCACTATATACCTCTAACATTCTATTAAAATTTCGTCAGAAACAGAGACTCCTAGGCCCTCCATCCAAACGTCATTTTTTAACGGTCGCGGGATTTTTTAAATCGACCCTGTTTGGATGGAGGCCGTAAGAGTCTATGTTTCTGATGAAATTTTAACAGAATGTTAGAGGGATATAATGATGAATTTACAAATTTTTATTTTCCAAAGAAATAGAAAAATGAGGGAAAAATAGGGGTGTGAGTAGCCAAGTTGGCTACTCCCAGGGGGCAGCCCCACATATATATATAGGGATAAATGGGGTTGCCCCCTAGGGGGAGCTAACTTGGCTCCCCCCGCCCCATTTTCACCATTTTTTATTTTTTTTGAAAATTTCTTCCATGAATATTCATCACTATATCCCTATATTATGCTATTAAAATTTCGTGCGAAACAGCGACTCCTACGGCTTCCATCCAGACAGTCATTTTTTAACGGTAACATGATTTTTTAAATCGACCCCGTTTGGATGAAGGTCGTAGGAGTCTCTGTTTCGCACGAAATTTTAATAGCATAATATAGAGATTTATTAATGAATTTACACGGTTTTAGATTTCAAAAAATAACAAAAATTATGTCAAAAAAGGGCGGGGGAGCTAAGATAGCTCCCCCTAGGGGCATACACATTTTTCCCATATATATATATATATATATATATATATATATATATATATATGGGATTGGGGATCTTGCACAATGGTGTATAGAAGTTGCATGCAACGGCTTCTACGACCGTATGATATTCGTTCATCCAAGGACTCTGCCGAGTTTTACTTTTCCAAGACAAACCCCGTTTCTCGAGCATATCCACTCTCTCCCGTACACTCCCGGTTAGCCCTAACTCCCTCCTCCTCGCCGGCGCAAATCTCCCCGTACCCCTCCCCATCTCGCCAGCGCTCTCACCTATTCCGCCGTGAGGATCCCGGACGCCTCTCTCCCTTTCATCGAAGGGAGGATGTCCGTTGTTTGGGTTGCGCGGATGATGTGCGCAAAGGAGGGGACCTGCAGTGGTCATGGTGGCAAGCGGGAGATGTGAGGTGGAATGGATGAACCTTCGCTACTCGGCTGCTAGATCGCCCTCGCACCGCTGTTGCCATTGAATTTCTCCTCTCCATTGTACGATGCCTCGAAACTTCGAGGCCCCTGGCGTTGCCCTGTCCTTCCACATGCGTCAAAACACTCAAAACTCACATCCCTGCGAAGGTCAAATTTGTTTGGATTTGCATTATTTTTCCCATGTAATTTCCCATCCTTGTTATACAGATTCTTTTTGGTTTGCCTCTTTTGATTCTCACAATTTTTCTGATGACATAATATCGTATATTAGATAATTTTCCTTGGTGTCCCCATGGTGGCAAGCGGGACTTGCGAGGGGGAGGAGGGACCTCCTATTCAACCTTTGGTTTTACCATTGTTTACTCCACAAGCTGCCATCTTTTTCAACCTTCGGTTTTACCTCCTCTGATTTTTACTGCAACCTCGTCATTTTCCTATGATCTCTAACTGGAACCCTTTGCGAATCTCTCTTATTTACATGTCATTTTCTCTAGAATATTAAAACTGCCATTTCTTACATACTTTGCATGTATTTGATCTTCTAATGTGTGGCATAGAAATGGTAAAGTGCCTTCTTCTTCTTCTTTCATTTACCATTTGGTGTAGATGCGGTTCACAGTGTGTTGGAGACACATATTCATCGTTTTGTTGGAGACACATATTCATCGCATTGTGATGGGTCAAGCTCTGATTATCATTGTTTGTTTCCCCCAAATCAAAATAGAGATAAAACTACACATTATTACACGTATACTTATATTTGGATTCGTTTTTATGGGTGTGGGCTGGTATCGATGTACTCTAAAATTGGTTTGTATATATATGCTTACTCAATCAAGGGAATCATGCCACCTAAAACACACTAAATTGAAGGAATTCTCGGATCTTTTAGAGTCTAAGATATTTATTAGAACCAAGTTATCTTAATAATAATGATACTGAAATTATGCAAATCATGTGCTCAATATTTTTGCTCATCCTTTTTATGTCTTTGAATCCATTACCACATAAATTTAATATTATTCCCCAGATTTTGTAGGTTGTAACGTGCCTCCTGTACAAGGAAGAGATATTTCCAAAGCTAATGTAACGTAAAGGTATTCATATTCCATTTTTTTAGGTTCCTGCTTTGATTTCTAAACATACTATGATTTTTTTTGAAAGAATAAACTTACTAAATGTTTCTAGTGATTCCCAGGTTAACAACATTCAATTTGCAAAATGAAGAGCTTCATCCAAAGGCAAGGTCAATAGACAGTAATTGACACAGAATCTTGTCCTTGAGACTTTCGATTGCAGAAGAGCTGCATCCCAACACTGTAAAGAAGAGAAGAAATCAAGGTTGCAATTGTCAATTACAATTGTTGTGCAACACAATCTGTCCGTTTATGGTAGTTTTCATAAGAAATAGAAGACATCTTGTAAGCTTAAATTTTGGAGTAGAGACATATGTTGTAATCTTGACTGTCTTTTTTACCATTTATACCATATGTTGTACTCTGTATTGCTCTATCATCTCTACATAGTTTCCTTTATGTACAATTGATACCCGTACTCCTCAACTGATGTTCGCTTGTTAAAATCTCGGATATCTCGTTGCTGGATTGATAACAATTAGAGTGATGATTTTAAGGGATTTGAACATCCGGGATCATATCTTTGCTAGCGTGATGGATCTCATTCGACCGCATGCGCCCCCTATGGCTTGGTCCTCCCTGGTTTGGGATAAGAACATTCCCCCTAGATTCGCGCTCTCGCCTTACAAAGCGGTGCTGGAGCGGCTTCCGACTTTGGATCGTCTTGTCGCCTTCCTCGGGTGCCCTCCCGAAGATTGTTACCTTTGCCTGGCTCAGTCGGAAACACACGCACATCTGTTCTTTCAATGCAGCTTTTCCTCTGATGTGTGGAAGAGTTCATGTTGCAGATCCGGGTTGAAAAACCCTCCTTCAATTGCGTCGCTGAAGGATATCTTAAATTGGGTTGTGACTATCCGGGATCCCGTGAGGCGTGCACGTTGGTGCACCACCCTTGCTGTGGTCGTTCCCTACATTTGGGAGGAGCGGAACGCTCGTTGGACAAACGAAGCACAAATTCTGAAGGGATGATTACTAACAAAGTGGTGCAAACATGTAGCCTTCTTTTTTGAACATCAATGGTTGGGTTTTTGTCTCTCTCGACCAAAACTTCTTGCCTGATGCATGTAATCCCGTACTTCTCAACTCCATATGTATATATTGTGTATGAAATTCTTCCCTTCCATATGTCGATCTAGAGGTATATCAAGAGGGTCTGGCTCATACGACATGAAGTTGTTACATGATATGTGCGAAATGCACATATGAAAACCCAAAGGTGATGTTGGCATGTGCTTTGCCGAAGGATGCTTGGCATCTGCCTTGGAGAGACTTTAATCCAAACTTTTGCTTCGTCATTTAGAGATAGGTGCAACTTTGTGAGTTTTTACACGAGCCTCGGTATATTGTGAATATCAGGTTGGTTTTTGATGCGGTTTACAAGTGTTTGTAAGTGACACTAAATTAGTACATCCGTTTAAAATGGAATACGGATATGGATATCATTTTGAAACCCGCAAACATCTGTATTCGTACATCCGTTTTCGTATGTAAATATAGTCATAGATTTATTTTTAACACCATATACCATAATTCCATACATTCTTTTACCACATTTGTATATTTTTTTATGATACAAACACATTTAGTAAATGTATATCATATGTTTTCCATCTAATTCGCATATATCTAAGTCGGTTATAGATTATTTCTAACATTACTCGTAACCAATCAGTATCCGTTTTACATCTGTATCCGCTTTTTAAGGATACGGTAAGATAGTTCTAATTTTCATCAATATCCGTATCCGCATCCGTATTCAAAAACGGATAAAGATATGGTAATACCTATATCCGTATCCGTCTGGTTGCATCCCTACTTGGTGTACATATGTAGCACCTTGGACATTTCACAAAACAAATCTATCAAGAATTGCGTCTTGTAATTCTAATTATGTTATGATATTTACTTAACAAATCCACTTTTAGACATTGTCCATTTCATATATAAGTCACAATCCTAAATTACTGGTTAAACAATAAACTTAAACATCCCAAATTAATGGTTAAATAATAGACTTAACTTTTTTTAATAAGAAGAGGTTGTGACGTCGTAAGCTTTAGGCAAGAAGAACACATGAATAACCAACATTAATTGAACACACAAGCCTTATAGAGCCATAACCAACTAATATCAATGTCATTTAAACTGATCCAAGTACACTTGTCAAATAACATTTGTTTTGAGGCAATTCTCATATGCAAAAGTAAAAATGGATCAAACAACGACTACTGCTGCATTCTCATATTCAAGGCCATACTCCTAAAATATGTGATGGGTTAATAATTTAGATGTAGATACATTTTGTCTTTCAAAACTGAATCTGTGTGATTTAGAGAATGGACTTAACATAGCACAAACCATGTTGTTTCTGAGAAATCTGAGATGGAAAGAGTCTTTTCGAATTACCAAAAATTTCATGTATGCTTTTATGCTCGTAGCTTCTCCTTGTCAGGATAACATCGACCACTTCTGAATCATTGTTTTAGATCCCTTTTGAAACAAAATCATTTGTAATTGATATTTTTGTGGAGAAGACATTTATTGAATCTATTACCTGTTACAACCAGGTTTCCTTGTCATATGTGATGATCTTATATACCGTCTTCCTTTTTCCCCCATTTTTTTATAATAACTGCACTATTTTTTCTTAAGATAATCTTTCTCCTTGGCTTTTGTTCACGCATATTCCCTCAACAAAGGCTAGATGGCATAAAAGGACATAGAATTTGTGTATAATTATCATGATATTACTCAAGACATCACTAAAAACAAAAATGGGGACACCAAGGAAAATTATCTAATATACGATATTATGTCATCAGAAAAATTGTGAGAATCAAAAGAGGCAAACCAAAAAGAATCTGTATAACAAGGATGGGAAATTACATGGGAAAAATAATGCAAATCCAAACAAATTTGACCTTCGCAGGGATGTGAGTTTTGAGTGTTTTGACGCATGTGGAAGGACAGGGCAACGCCAGGGGCCTCGAAGTTTCGAGGCATCGTACAATGGAGAGGAGAAATTCAATGGCAACAGCGGTGCGAGGGCGATCTAGCAGCCGAGTAGCGAAGGTTCATCCATTCCACCTCACATCTCTCGCTTGCCACCATGACCACTGCAGGTCCCCTCCTTTGCGCACATCATCCGCGCAACCCAAACAACGGACATCCTCCCTTCGATGAAAGGGAGAGAGGTGTCCGGGATCCTCACGACGGAATAGGTGAGAGCGCTGGCGAGATGGGGAGGGGTACAGGGAGATTTGCGCCGGCGAGGAGGAGGGAGTTAGGGCTAACCGGGAGTGTACGGGAGAGAGTGGATATGCTCGAAAAACAGGGTTTGTCTCGGAAAAGTAAAACTCGGCAGCCCTTGGATGAATGAAGATCAAACGGCCGTAGAAGCCGGTGCATGCAACTTCTATACACCATGGTGCAAGATCCCCAATCCATATATATATATATATATAGGAAATATTTCAGATGAGGTGCACCTTTCCTTGCTATATGGAAAGCCACGCATATGGGCCGTCTGATTTGCATCTACGGCCATCATCTGACTATAATCACACCCGCGAAACCACGCTAAACCAGACGAA
The DNA here is from genome assembly GCA_037367405.1 of Ottelia alismoides. NCBI lineage: Eukaryota > Viridiplantae > Streptophyta > Magnoliopsida > Alismatales > Hydrocharitaceae > Ottelia > Ottelia alismoides. The sequence goes on from JAZKJV010005225.1 coordinate 784,041, forward strand.
TATACCACTCCCGGTTTTCTATATATAGTAAATTAGAGGCTTTATGACTCAATCAATTTTTAGAAATTCGCTCTTTTTTGAATAACTATTCTACTTCCTATATTAAGATTGTCCATCCGGCAATTAATTTATTTAATTATCCCTTAAATGACGGTAATTGGTTTTTGTACTAATTTTAATTCATTTCTAACGTTTATTCTTTTGCATCCACATTCGATCTTCACCATGGACGATTCCTATTCTTCATCAAGCGATGATTCTGCATCGGAGTTTATGTCTAACTTTTATGAAGAAAGATTACAGGATAATACATTATATTTTTTGTTGTTCTTCAAAAAATATTTCGATTTGATGTATATAGTGTTTTTTTTGTAACAGGAAAATAGCACTGAAGATACATGTCATGTCAATTTTGATATCGGTTCTCTATCCACAGGTGTTGTTATTATTATACAAATTTTTCATTTTAATAGTATTAATATGTTTTTTATGTAATCACATCATTTGTTCTTCAATTTGTTCCCAAGTTTATGTTAAATTGTACTAGATTTACAGTTATGGTCAATAACCGTGTTTTCATTTATTTTTTTGTCTTGATATATAATTGACATTATATAACAGTACATGTCTATATTTTATTATCATTCTTCATATTCTACAATATATGCATTCTTTATAATATAGATAATTACATGATCCATTGTACAATATTTGATTGTATTTTACATTATCTTACTTTTTTTTACTATTTCCTAATATAATTTACACAATATTTCGTTCTTTGTATTTTGCCAGGACCATGTTCGGGTGACATATATTACCAATATATTTCACTAGAATTAATTTCATAATACATTATACAATATTTATATGTATTTTAAATTTTATATATTTTTGGTAATATTTCCTAGTATATTTTACACAGTTTCACGTTTTTTGTCTTTTGTCAGGACCACTTTCGGATGCCATATATTCAAAATATAATACACAATAAATAATATCATATTCCATTGTAAAATATTAATCTGAATTGTACGTTTTCTTGCTTTATATTAATATTTCTTAGTTTAGTTTACGCAATTTCACCTTCTTTGTATATTACCAGGAACACTATCGGGTGCCATACGTTCCAGAGATATTGCACAAGAATGTCTTCCAAATATTGAGGTAATGAGATACCACATAATCTTTTACTTTTTGTTATTTTAAGTAAATTTATTATTGTGTTATTTTCATATTAGGATTATGGAGAAAAAATCACATATACAGAGTGCCTAGAAACTGATGCTTCATTTTCAGGTAATATTATTAGTGTGTAAATTTAATAATTATACAAACAATATATCTTCATAGTTCATAAATTTAATATTGATAATATTTTTCAATCTTTTTCGATTTATTCAGGAAAAACATCATTAGATTTTAACATCTTTTTTAAATTTATTTAAAATAATGCAGTTGATCCAAGTTCCCCAATCGCAAACTGTTCTAGTTATCAGCATATACCCACTGTTGGTATGGTTTTTGGTTCCATTGAACACGCATATAATTTTTATGAAGCTTATGCTACAAAAGAAGGTTTCAATGTACGCAAAAGTAGCACAAGACATAGAGTTGATAGAGTAACTAGAAACAAGACACTGGTGTTTAAGAGTTTTGTATGTTGGAAAGAAGGAAAATCAAGAGCTTCCTCATCAACAAGAGATGGTTTCTTAGTTGACAGTGATTGCAGCGATGAAAGTATGTTTGAAAGATCGGAGAGAGCTGTTGGTGTTGTTCGAACTGGTTGTAAGGCAATGATGTCGGTTAAATATAGGTTTGTTGATCATGACTGGATAGTGGTTTGTTTCAATGAAGAGCACAATCATAACCTTGTATCCCCCAGCAAACGGCTATATCTTCGTGCCAATAGAAAGTTCTCTAAAGCTGCTAAAATGCTTATCAAGTCCATGACTGATGTTAATATTCCTGCCTCAAAACAATCGGCATTTTTGGATAATGGTTTCATTACAAACAACAAAGTTGGTGGCATTGTGCGTGATATATACAACCTTAACAGGGATGAGAGAAGACTTCGTGATGGTTTGGATGCAAAACTTGTGTTAAATCTCTTTGATAACTGCAAAAAGTTGACGCCTGAATTTTTTTACTCTTATCAAACTGACGAGGACAATAGGCTCACACATTTATTCTGGGCTGACAGTGTATCCATCGAAGATTACAAGGTTTTTGGTGATACAATTTCTTTTGATACGACATATAGAACCAATGAATACAAATTAATATTTGCATCTTTTTGTGGAGTTAACCACCATGGTTGCTCAAATTTTTTTGGTAATGCATTTATCAACAGAGAAACAACAGAAAGTTTTACTTGGTTATTTAATCAATTCCTTGATGCTGTTAGGAAACACCCTATTTCTATAATCACTGATGAAGATCCAGCAATAGGTGCTGCAATCCATATTTCATTTCCCAACACTGTTCACAAGTTTTGTACATGACATATTATGACAAAGTTGAAACTTAAACTGGGTAGACTGAAGGAAATTGTTAAGGCTCTTAAAACATTCAGCAGGCTTGTTTGGCGGAGTGAGTCTATTGATCAATTTGAAGTTGGTTGGTCAGCAGCCATTTCTGAGTTTGGATTGCTTGAGAATAAATGGTTAGCAGAGAAGTATGAAATAAGACAAAAATAGATAGATGTATATACAAATGACACATTCTTTACTGGGATGCGTAGCACTCAAAGGAGTGAAAGTATGAACTCATTTTTACAAAATTCTATTACTAAACAGAACACTCTTTTAGAGTTTGTTTCCAGATTCCAGACAGTCATCCAGAGGTTAAGAGAACGTGAGAATGATATGGACCATGATTCAAAGACTAGAAGGCCTAAGTTAAGAACCAAATGGACTTTGGAAGTACAAATGGTTGATATTTATCCGAAAAGGATTTTTTACAAGTTTCAGAAAGAGTTGAAGGAGTTAATGATGTTAAATGTTCGTGTTTCTGAAATCAAAGATGGATCGACATGTTACAATATCTCATCAATCGATAAGTCTGTTAGAGATAGAATAGTTACTGAATTTCATCAGGCTGATTATCTATCTTGTGAATGCAAAAAATGAATTTTCAAGGAATACCATGCAGGCATTTACTTGCTGTTATCAAGTTCAGAGGAGATTCATTTCTTTCAAGTTCCTTTATCATGCCCAGATGGAGCAGGAATATTAAGAGGTCTGGAAATTATCCAATCTACAACCAAAATCCCCAACATGAAAGGTCTGGAAAGTTAAATGATATATGTTCTCAGATTGTTGCTGAAAGTAGCGTAGAATATGATGATATTTTCTTTCTCGTAAAAGCAAAGCTTCTGAAATTGGTCGAAGAAGTTCAAAGTTTAAATTCAAAAAATAGATTATCAAATGTATCACAGGATCAATCTCATTTGGAAAATCATGATAATAACAACCATGTACTTGTCCCGGTTACTGCAAAAACAAAAGGTAGTGGAAGGGGAGGAAGACCAAAAGGTTCAGGCAGTCGCCGAATAACTCAACAAGAATTAAAAAGGAATAGAGGCAGACAATGCAAAGCTTGCATGAAGTATAATGTTGGTCATGATTGTAGGAATTGTCCTTCAAAAAAGGTTCAAGCAACTTCAGACTGGTATGCAGTGTTATTCAGTTTATTATTTTTATTTTTTATTTATTGTTGATATAACCTAAAATTATCTCTACAGCGATGATTCAGGACAGGCAGATTCACAATAAATATATTGCAAATTACTTAAATGCGAGCTGGTATATTTATTACTGACATTTTGGTTACTTTATAAATTTTTTTCCTCTATTTAGCTTTAATATTATGTTATTACAGAGTTCAACCAGTACAACATATTCAGATATCACATACACAGTTGTTTTTATACAATATGTTAAATTTACTGATGTATTGTGCTTTTTCTTTGCAGGGTCTTATTGATCAAGATGGAAGAGGTCATAGTTGCAGCCATTTTAAAGTATAGACTGATGTTTAAAGTCACTTTCTATTCCTATTTTTCCATATAACAGTGTGTTGACTGTTATATTTTTATTGTATGATCTGATGTTACTCAAACGATTGGTAGTTATTATTGTTTTCATGTGATTGGTTTTTCTGGAAACATTTGAATGTTATATATATGACTGAATTAGTCAGACATTGTATGTCCCATATTGGGTATTGTTCAGTATTATTATCTGACAAAACGTTTTGCGGTTGTCAAATGACACAACGTTTGGACTGAAAAATAGATTAACAAAATATATATAACTCTGCGAATTCTTTGTTGGTAATGATTAAGTTACCAGGTTAATGAAAAAAGATTATCTAAGCGACACAACGTTCATAAATTAATGTAAAATAATTTAATTTATTGTATACTACGATACATTATTGTACGCAGCAAAATATTTATTGTAATATGTAGTTAATTTATATATGAGGTGTGATTTATGTGGAATTATTTTGTTCAGATTTTAACGCTATCTGATTATTTGATGTTATTTTCAAATTTAAAGGAATATATTATTCTCTAAAAGTTGCACATTCTAATTAAGTTAATTCTACATACCAGATCCAAATATCCATAAGATTGCAAGACAAAAGATTATACAGATATCAATATATTTAAGACCATTATTAATGCATTCATTGATCTGTATATTTGATATTCCATTTAGTACAAAAGTATTTTTTTACATGATAACACAAGGTTGTTAAAATGTAAAAACGATTGTCTTCCATGTAAAAAATATTATCTAAGTGAAACAATGTTCCCAAGTTAATGTACAATAAATGAACATATTATATAATAAGATTCATTATTGTTCCCAGTAATAAACTTATTGTAATATATAGTTAATTTATATGAGGTTATACAGATCCATAAGATTCGAAGTCAGAGGATTATACAGTTATCAATATATTTAAGACCATTATAATGCTTTCATTGATTTGTATATTTGATATGTATAATGATTTACATATAATGGATAAATATCAAATATTAATGTTTTACATTGATGTGTTAAACAATCAATATCAGTTTTGAAGTAATGTTTCAGTTATATGCATATTACAATCAGAAGAACATCACACAATACAATTCATGCACAAAATACTTAAAAAAAGACGTTACATGGCTCAATTATGTAAGGTAAATGAATTAAACTAACCAACATTGTACAGCATTCCATGGAATACTTATAAATACAAACCAAAGTCATTGTTCCAGGAAATACTTCTAAACACAAAATACTAAATATTGTTTCAGGAAAGTAAATTTCAAGACTAATAAGCATATACGAAATATGTCTTGATGTTGTCATGAAAACAACATTCATCATCATCTCTCAATTAATTTCCAGCTTCATTATCAATGTGTCCGCATGTCAAAAGAGTACATGCTATTTCTGCCCTGAATCTTGGAATGTCTTCAAAGCTGAAGTCCAAAGCCCTTCAGTCACACAAGTATTCCATGGTCTTCATCACGTAGACACCGCAATCCAAGCTGTGAGGAGGTTGTTGCGGGCTGTCAACCACATATACTATATCCCAGTCATTCATTGTTTCGTCAACCAAGTTCATGCCAAATCATTCGCACATCCAACCATGCTAAAAATATATTGTTAAATTCATTTATAACCAAAATATTGTTTTAATGTAAAAAAGTTGAAAATACACATACCCATTTTTGTGCATCCTTTTTGTGAATTTTTGATCCTCTCATTGAGTTATATGCATAGAATTTCCTCGCCGTGAAGTCTGTGACCAAGAGATGCCAGTGATTTTTGGTGTGTATAACTGTGAAAACCTTAGATAATCCAATCAGCCTTTCATCATCTAATTCATGAAGGTTGTCCAGATGGTTCAACTCTTCCTTTGTAGCTCTATCAACCGTATTTACAAAATATTGCTGCATGTTGAAAATGTAAGTATTATTATATATTATGAGAATTATATGAGATTGTAGTGACTAACCATCTTGTAAATAGGTGTGAATAGGAATGTCATCGTGTCTCCGGTACAATATCTATGTCGCAGAACATCCATGAACATTTCCAAAATCTGTATTCAAAGTAAATGTATCATCTCAGTATTTTTTTTATTATTATAATATGAAATAAAATTATTTGATTACGCTATCTTCAATCATTTTTTCATATAAAAAATGATGTATTTCTTTTCCCTTGCAAAAGATTCCAAGAGGTGTGAAGTATGTGGCATTAAATCTGCAGGTTTGTAAAAGAAAAGATTAAAATGTAATTACATATTTATTTAAAACATAAGATTCTATCTTAAATTCTAACTTACTTGTCCGCCGGGTCTCTTAGAAAGTCCTGAATTAATCTCCTTTGATCCTCGCTTATGTTTTCGTATCCGATAAAGTCAGTTGCCAGATCACATAGATACTGAAATTTGTAGTTACACATAAGATTTAAACAATTAATCATTATACCTGTAATTATGTCATATTTATTCTCAAGAAGATCTATAAATCATTGCATGATAAAGAATTAAGTCCCAATACACACCTCGTGGTCTGTTTCAATGGCAATAATTTCTCTTGTATCCCGGGCATCTCTTCTTGCTGCATTCCTCTCTTTAACTCTTTTTGTCAATGAGCTAGGATGCACTTCCGATCTCTCCTTCCTTTTCTTCCTATGTGCTATCTTATTTTTCTCTGTTACAATGGACTCATGCTCCCCAATACCAAGATCAAAACATGGAATAGACTCTTTCTTGGTTAAATTGATTTCAGCTTCTTGTTCTGCATCCATCTTTTGATCAATTTCAGAAATGTTTTCCACCACAAGTGTATTCTTTTGAGCATCAGCTTCAGTCGCATTATTCTCTCCTTCCATTGTCATAATCTCATTGATTTCTCTGTCAGCTTCAGCTGGTGTCTCTTTTCCTAGTTTTCCTCTCAGTTCATCATTCTCTTCTTCCAACTTTCTTAATTGAATCTCGTAAGATTCAATTTTGGCATCCTTATCATTGTGCATATCACTCAGTTCTTCGACTAGCTTCTGCAACCTGTCAATTTCCTTTGAAAATTCGTCACACATGCATTGTTTGTCAGACCCTTTTCCAGCACGAATGGTAGTCTCTTGATTCAGACTTTTTACAATTTGAAATTCTCCCCTCTTGTATCTCCCTCTCCTTGCAGGTCCATCTTCAGGAACTTTTATTCGGGCGCGGAGGTTTATCTGTGTTCTTCTAACGGAGAACCCGTATAGAATGAACCTTTCATACGGGAAAACATATTCATCTGATCCTATTTTGAATATCTCATTCTTTTGTGGGTTTAAACCTCCTACAATCTGATATAGTTGAAGTTTACTAAGTTAACTATCTATACTTTAAACTTCTAATATTTACAACAATATGCAATATATAGTTTTATTTAGAGGCATATACTATTGCATACCTGTTCATTGGTGAGTGAAGCTATCCTTCTCGATAAACCTTTTATCGAGCCTGCCCATTTCCGTATTCTTGGACGTAGATCTCTGTTGACGACAAGGTCCTTGCAACAGTATTCTAACATCCAGACCTGGTTTAAATTTAAAAAATCTTGATTAGTTTCAAACTATATTAATAATTATACAAAAACATGTCTACTTACGTATAGGCATGCTACACATCCTGTGAGATATCCAAGTGTTGTTCTCGACGATCCTTGCCGCCTTTGATTTATTCTATGCCACACATCTTCCATGTTGAACAAAAGCATTTTTGCTACAGCATCTGACCAGTTGAAAAAACGGGTATCTTCCAAAGATTCTACGTAATGGAGTAAGTCTTGTGGGAAAGAGTACCCACAGTCTGGGAACAAGAACGTCGAAAACATGAACAATATCAAGCAAGTCACGTATAGAGCTACCGAGTCATCATCATCTCTATCGTAGAAATCCATCAAAATATTGACTAATTTCTTTCGATTGAAAATCGTCCCAGAATCAAATATCTCTTCTGAGATATAGCTCTTCCACTGTAGGTGTCTGCCTTTCACAGTCACTGCAAATCCCGTGGTTGGAATTCCTAATATTGCTCCTATGTCTTCGTCTGTGAAGTTTAGAACCCTGTTCCCAAATTTGAATTGCCGTCCTCCTTGATATTGTTTTACAATCCATTGAAGATTCCTCCTTTGGATATCAACCTTTCCAATGTTTATTAATTTAGAGAATGTTGTCTTATTAAGAAGACTTTGTTGCTTTGTTGTTGGTTTATGTGCATCTATGTATTGAACAAAATGCTCTATAAAGCATCGGTGCTAGATATAGCCCTTACCTTTAAAGAAGTAAACATATAATTCTATTAATGTTACATACAACACACGAAACAGATGCAACAACTAGAAAATACAAAAAATTATCAAGGGATATATAATTTATATCTTACTGCCATATTTCTTTGTCATGCATTCTTCAATATGCTCATCTTCTTTGTCAGTTGTTTTTCTCATGCCTTTACTAATCACTGTAACTCACAAATAACAAATACATCATATTAATAGAATATGTGTAATGATATTGTTTTAAAATACATTCATGTACCTTTCATCACCAATGAAGTTGTTCGGTTTGAATCAGCTTCTTCATTCACTCTGTCCTCATCAGTAGAATTTCCTGTTAAGTCTTCATTCATATTTCTTGGCCCCCTAATTTCTTCGAAATCTGATTCACTGCTGCTCATCTCTACAATTTTTTCATTAAGATTCCTTACACGTTAACACAACATAACTAACATTTAATGTATGCATGTTTAACTATAAAATTATACATCAGACAATGATCTTATTGTTAAAATTTTTTCATCTGCTTTCGACAATCAGTATAGTTAGGTTTTATTGTTTACATGATTTTGTTACTGTCCTAGTTTAACAAAGTAAATTGTAAACATCAATTAATAAATTGTTCAATTAAAAATCTATCATTAGCAAATAAAAGATAAACAAATTGTATAAAAATATACATTGTTCAGTTTCATTTTATACGTAGTCAATTTTTTTTTGAAACCAAATACTAAGATATCTAATCAATATAGCCTGATAGAGGGATATCTGACCTGGATGTCGTCTTCTCAGTATCGTTGTCTTCCTGCCTTTGCCGTCGTCGTTCGAAGACGAGAAACACCCTAGGGTTCTTGAGTCGCTTTGCCTTTCGCGGTGGGAGGGAACTCTGTTTCGGTCTCCTTCTAACCGATGGCGGAAATCACGGTGTTAAAGTCCACCTATTTATTACTTATAGTTATTTAAGTAAATATATTTATGTAGCTGTATAAGAAATGATTAATAGTTAATTACATTAGCTAAAAATAGAAACATGTTATTCCCAAATAATCCTATACTGTCAAATTTCAAATTTTTTCACGCCATTGTTCATTCGACAACGTCTGCAGTTTCTTCACGGTTCCAGGTTTTATTTCTTTCGTCAATCTTCATCCTTTTCCAATGCTATTAGAAGATCATTCTTATTTACATCGTTGTTAATACATAGTATACAGTGTTTTATTAAAAAAATTATATTTAAATTTCGAAAGAAAAATTTTGTAGTATGTCATGCTAATTGAATCTATTCAAAAAGTTCTCGTTTTTCAAAATTGAATATTTGGTAAGTGTTTTTTTGTCTAATAGATAATGTAATCTGTATACTAAATAATGAAAATTTATAACAAAAATACAATTCTTTATCAAGTACACGATCTATTATATAGAATTATTCATCCTCTAAGTAATTGAAGATCCACATTCTTATCAGTTAATTGGATATATTATTTTTTACGTTACAAAATTTATCTAATTGCTCATTATTTTATTTTATCGTTATGTATTGTAATATACGTGATATAATATACATGTTGGTTGAGCATTGATTAAGATTTTTAATATATATATATTGTATTTTAATATTTTAAATTGTAAATATACGTCAATTATAGTAAACTAACGCACTTACCAGTTGGGGTTTCAATCTTTTTTTCTATTTTTATTTACAGTGTTAAGTATTTTTTTAGAAATATTTATTTTTGCTACTGGTAGAAAAAGTTTCAGTTTTGGTATGCATATATTGTTGTTTATTTTGACATATTGTAAATGGGAGAGACATATTTCATATAAATGATTATTATTACATTACAAATTTCAACAATCTCTTAAAAACAGTGTTTTTTTGTATTCCTTTGCAGTTTATTGTATTGTATGTTAATCTTTAGTAAATTTGTCCAATTTAATCTAAACATACCGACAATAACATTTCCCAAAAAGCATGTTATTTTCGATTTTTTCCTATATTACCAACATTTAATTCAATATATATGTTTTCTGTGTAATGTGTTATACTGTAGAGTATAGTAGATTATGACGATATATCTCATTTGTCTGCTAGACAACGTAATCCAATCCACAATTATTGTAAATATGGAAGAGTTAATTTTGTATTCCTTGTTGTTGTTTTGTATAATAGTCCTTATTTTTGTAAATATTAGTAATTTAAAGAAACACCTACATCTTAACAATTTACGGGTCGTCCATTTAAGGTAATTTTGACTTATAGTGTAAAGTTCTGTTAAAGGAATTTTTCCCTTTCAATATGTGTGAACGTATTGTGTTATACTTTGTAATATAGTAATTGAAAGAGTTATATGTCATATAAATTTTAAACATTTCAATATATATGGAAAGAATTTAAAAATGTCATGACTTTCTTTTGTATTATTCTGCACTGTATTGTATTGTGTGCTATTATATTGTAAATCATAGTAATGTAATATATACATACCGACAATTGCAGTTTCAAATATGTATGCTCTATTCTAGATTGACTCATTGTTCCAACATGTAATATATTTTGGTTTTTCATTATATTGTGTCATACAACAAACATATATTATATTCTAAAGATATTTGTCATTATAATGATATCAATTGTATTTCAGAAAACAATTTTTAATGTATGTCAGCATTTATTTTGTATTCCTTTGCACCGTATTGTATTGTAGTATTTAATTTTGTAATTGGCAGTAATTTTATTTAACACAACGACAATGATAGTTTACAGGCTGTACGTTATCGCTAAGTTTAAAAATTATTTTAGGAAAGTTTTTTAATACTGATTTGAAGTAATCATAGATATTTTTGAATTTTCGAATCATTTTAAAATATTTCTTTCTTTTGTTAGGCGCTCAATCTCCTCCTAAAACTTAGCTAATTAGTTATTTCGAATACCACTCTTAGCTTTTCTTTGGTGGTTTTAATCTCATCCATTTGATCTTCATCATACGGTCTTTATGAGTGGCTTTCCTAGCACCCAGGAAAGGTGCACCTCATTGGAAGGGTCCTATATATATATATATATATATATATATATATATATATATATATATATATATAGGGTAAAATGTGTATGCCCCCTAAGGGGAGCTAACTTAGCACCCTCCGCCCTTTTTTCACAATTTTTTTTACTTTTTTTGAAATCTAAAATGGTATAAATTCATTATTAAATCTCTACATTATGTCATTAAAATTTCGTGTGAAACAGAGACTCGTACGACCTCCATCCAAACGGGGTCGATTTAAAAAATCCTGTTACCCTTAAAAAAATGACTGTCTGGATGGAGGTCATATGAGTCTCTGTTTCACACGAAATTTTTATGACATAATATAGGGATATAGTGATGAATATTCGCGAAAAAAATTTCAAAAAAATAAAAAATTTTGAAGAAAATAGGGCGGGGGGAGCTAAGTTAGCTCCCCCTATGGGGCAGCCCCATTTTCTTCATATATATATATATATATATATGGAAAAATGTGTATGCCCCCTAGGGGGAGCTAACTTAGCTCCCCCCGTCCTAATTTGACTAAATTTTTTTATTTTTTTTGAAATCTAAAACCGTGTAAATTTATTATTAAATTCCTATATTATGCTATTAAAATTTCGTGCGAAACAGAGACTCCTACGACCTTCATCCAAACGGGGTCGATTTAAAAAATCCTGTTACCGTTAAAAAATGACTGTCTGGATGGAGGCCGTAGGAGTCTCTGTTTCGCACGAAATTTTAATAGCATAATATAGGGATATAGTGATGAATATTCATGCAAGAAATTTTCAAAAAAAAATAAAAGAATGGTAAAAATGGGGTGGGGGAGCTAAGTTAGCTCCCCCTAGGGGGCAACACCATTTATCCCATATATATATATGTATATATATATATATATATAAACATACATACATATATATATATATATGAGTTAAATGGGGCTGCCCCTTGGGAGTAGCCAACTTGGCTACTCCCACCCCTATTTTTCGCTCATTTTTTTTATTTTTTTTAAATAAAAATTTGTATATTCATCATTATATCCCTCTCACATTGTATTAAAATTTCGTCAGAAACAGAGACTCCTACGGCCTCCATCCAAACATGGTCGATTTAAAAAATCCTGCGACCGTTAAAAAATGACGTCTGGATGGAGGGCTTAGGAGTCTCTGTTTCTGACGAAATTTTAATAGAATGTGAGAGGGACATAATGATGAATATACGAATTTTTATTTTCTAAAAAATAAAAAAATGAGGGGAAAATAGGGGTGGGAGTAGCCAAGTTGGCTACTAGTAGCCAACTTGGCTACTCCCACCCCTATTTTCCCCTCATTTTTTTATTTTTTAGAAAATAAAAATTCGTATATTCATCATTATGTCCCTCTCACATTCTATTAAAATTTCGTCAGAAACAGAGACTCCTAAGCCCTCCATCCAGACGTCATTTTTTAACGGTCGCAGGATTTTTTAAATCGACCATGTTTGGATGGAGGCCGTAGGAGTCTCTGTTTCTGACGAAATTTTAATAGAATGTGAGAGGGATATAATGATGAATATACAAATTTTTATTTTCCAAAAAATAAAAAATTAGGGAAAAATAGGGCCAGGAGTAGCCAAGTTGGCTACTCCCTGGGGCAGCCCCATTTACCTCATATATATATATATATATATAGGGAAAAATGTGTATGCCCCTAGGGGGAGCTAACTTAGCTCCCCCCGTCCTTTTTTGACTAAATTTTTTATTTTTTTTGAAATCTAAAACCGTGTAAATTTATTATTAAATCCCTATATTATGCTATTAAAATTTTGTGCGAAACAGAGACTCCTACGACCTTCATCCAAACAGGGTCGATTTAAAAAATCCTGTTACCGTTAAAAAATGACTGTCTGGATGGAGGCCGTAGAAGTCTCTGTTTCGCACGAAATTTTAATAGCATAATATAGGGATATAGTGATGAATATTCATGGAAGAAATTTTCAAAAAAAAATAAAAGAATGGTAAAAATGGGGCGGGGGGAGCTAAGTTAGCTCCCCCTAGGGGCAGCCCCATTTATCCCATATATATATATATATATATATATATATATATAGGGTAAAATGGGGCTGCCCCCAGGGAGTAGCCAACGTGGCTACTCCCACTCCTATTTTCCCCTCATTTTTTTTATTTTTTTGGAAAATCAAAATTTGTATATTTATCATTATATCCCTCTCACATTCTATTAAAATTTCGTCAGAAACAGAGACTCCTAAGCCCTCCATCCAGATGTCATTTCGCAGGATTTTTTAAATCGACCATATTTGGATGGAGGCCGTAGGAGTCTCTGTTTCTGACGAAATTTTAATAGAATGTTAGAGGGATATAATGATGAATATACAAATTTTTATTTTCCAAAAAAATAAAAAATGAGGGAAAAATAGGGGTGGGAGTAGCCAAGTTGGCTACTCCCTGGGGGCAGCCGGTTTAGGGTTTAGGGTTTAGGGTTTTAGGGTTGGCTACTCCCTAGGGGCAGCTCCATTTACCTCATATATATATATATATATATATATATATATATATATATATATATCTTCTAGTCTGATATAGGATGGATCACATAAACCCAAGTTAACAACGCTCAGAGCTCGCATCAAGAAAATCTAACCTAATAAATCGATAGTTTTTTCATGATACAGGAATATGAATCACAGACATGGATTACCTTTCTCGACGATAATGTCCTGCCAAGCCGAATGCAACCCCGACTCTGCTTCTACGCTACCCTCGCATGAAGCCGTGATGCTTTCTTGCCCACGAAGGTAGATGACGCAACTAAGAGGTATACTCGTCGATTGCCTTGGGCAATCAAGAAGATTTAAAAAAATAAACTCTCGATTACGATTCTGATAAATGGCCAGACAAGATATGTATATATATAAAATGTTGCAGGGATGAGAGTCGTGGGGATAACACCTTTTATGCACATGTCGTTTCTCAAATTTAATTACTATAATAATATTATTATTCTCCCACATTATCCTCCAGACTTTATTCTTAATATATAAACAAACACATGGTCATTTGTTCCATCCCTTTTAAATTTATATATATTTTTTATTATCATTTTTAACGGTTATTCCGTTGCTATCCTTTTGATTATTATATAATAACCCTCATAATAATCTTCTTGTTTAATCCCTATTTTTATATATTTCAAATTTTTTTCACAAAACCCCCTTAAAAAACATATGTTACAAGTCTACCCCTCATAAACGAAATTTCATCCTCGAAATTCAAAAGACATACCTAAAAGTTCAGGATATTTCTTCAAACTTCATCTTCAAGTTCCCATGTGGCCTCTCTATCCGAGTGATTATGCCAAGCAACTTTTACCATCTTAATAGTTTTCCTTTGTAAATAGTGTTCTTGACGATCAACAATGTGTGAAGGGCGCTCTTCATATGATAATTTTTTTATGAACCTCGACAGGCTCATAATGGATCTGATGAGATGGATCATGAATATATTTCCGCAACATGGAGACGTGGAAGACATTGTGAATGTGTGAATACTGTGGTGGTAATGCAATGAGATAGGCTACCTCGCCTACCCTATCCAATACCTCAAAAGATCAATGTATCTTGGACTAAGTTTTCCTTTCCGTCCAAATCTCAATACACCACGGGTCGGAAAAATCTTGAGAAAGACATGATCACCAACTGCAAATTCTAGTTCTCTACGATGATTATCCGCATAGCTCTTTTGTCTACTTTGAGCTATCACTAGCCTCTTTTTAATCAAGTCGATCTTATCAGCACACTTTTGCACAAGTTCCGGTCCGAGCAATCTTCTTTCACCAACCTCGTTCCAATAAAGAGGAGATCTACATGGCCTACCATAGAGAGCCTCATATGGAGTCATTCTAATGCTAGCCTAATAACTATTGTTATAGGCAAACTCAATAAGTGGAAGATTCTCATCCCAGCTTCGAGCATAATCCAAAGAACATGCTCTAAGCATATCCTCGAGAACGTGAATAGTTCTTTCAGATTGACCATCTGTCTGAGGATGGAATGCAGTACTAAACTTCAGCTTTGTACCGAAAGCCTCCTGAAGTTTTTTTCAAAATCTTCCCGTGAATCTTGGATCTCGGTCAGAAACAATAGAGACCGGTATACCATGAAGTTTCACAATATTATTCATATACAAATTTGCTGAGCTCGCAATTGACTCCTTTTTCTTCATTGGCAAGAAATGGACAGACTTCGTCAATCTGTCCATGATCACCCATATGGAATCATAATTAGTTGCATCGGTCTTCGGAAGACCCATCACAAAGTCCATGGTGATGTGTTCCCATTTCCATTCCGGAACCTCTAACTGCTCCAAAAGTCCGGCTGGTCTTTGATGCTCAGCCTTAATTTGCTGACACACCAAACAACGAAAAATAAATTCTGCAATTTCCTTCTTCATATTTTTCTACCAAAAATTCCGCTGGAGATCCTTATACATCTTTGTACTTCCTGGATGCACAGTGAATTTATAACGATGAGCTTCATCCAGAATCTCTTGCTTCAACTCTTCATGAGAAGGAATCCATAAGCAATTCCTGAATCTGATGCCGCCATCTGGAGCAATGAAAAATTTTGAACTCTCTCCTTGACTCTTCTCAGCTAAAACATGGTACTCATGATCTTCCTTTTGAGCTCTCAATATTTTCTCTACTATCACCGAATGTATTTGGATGCTAGATAAGATAATCTTGTCACCTTCCTCGAAAGGATTCCAAGAAACAAAGTCGTCAACTAACTTTCACTTTTTGATCATAAAACATGCAGACATGGCATAGCCCTTTTGGCTCAAAGCATCAACCACATCATTTGCTTTACCTGGATGGTAAGCAATTGAGAAGTCAAAGTCCTTAAGGAATTCCATCCATCTTCGCTGGCGCATATTCAAATATTTTTTAGAAAAGATATATTTGAGACTTTTATGATCAGAGAAAACCTCAAATTTCTCACCATAAAGGTAGTGACGCCACCAAAGCAGCAAGCTCTAGATCATGGGTAGGATAATTCCTTTCATGAATCTTCAACTGCCTAGAAGCATAAGCTATAACTTTATCATTCTGCATTAGGACACATCCCAAACCATTCAAGCATGCATCAGTATAGATGACAAAATCTCCACAACCAGAAGGTAAAGTTAAGACAGGAGCAGTGGTTAACCTCCTCTTCAATTCTTGAAAGCTACGCTCACATGCAGAAGACCATTCAAACTTAGTTCCTTTTCTAGTCAATTCGGTCAGGGAAAGTGAAATCTTTGAGAAATCACGAATGAATCTACGATAGTATCCTGTTAAACCAAGAAAGCTTCTAATTTTTGTCACACTCTGCGGTTGCTTCCATTCTGCGACTGCCTCAACCTTGGCTGGATTTACAGAAATCCCATCCTTGGAAATAATATGTCCAAGGAACATGACATTTTCCAACCAGAAATCACACTTAGAGAATTTAGCATAAAGTTGGTTCTGTCTCAAAGTTTCCAATACGACTCTCAAGTGCTCCTCATGTTGCTCAACACTTTGAGAATAAACAAGAATATCATCCACAAAAACAATGACGAAGTGATCCAAGAATGGTCGAAAGACCCGATTCATGAGATCCGTAAAAGCGGCAGGAGCATTAGTCAATCCGAATGGCATCACACAAAATTCATAATGCCCATAGCATGTTCGGAAAGCAGTCTTTGAGATATCCTCGTCTCGAATCCTCAATTGATGATAGCCGGATCGCAAATCAATCTTCGAGAAGATCCTTGCTGATTGGAGTTGATCAAATAAATCATCTATCTGTGGTAACGGATATTTATTCTTCACGGTCACCTGATTTAGCAGTCGAATAATCAATGCATAAGCGAAGTGATCCATCTTTTTTCTAACAAATAAAACAGGTGCACCCCATGGTGATACACTGGGTTTGATAAATCCCAAGTCAAGCAACTCTTCAAGTTGCTTCTTTAATTCAGCCAGTTCAGCAGGAGCCATACGATATGGTGCCTTGGATATTGGTGCAGTTCCGGGGAATAGCTCAATAGTGAAATCAATCTCTCGTTGAGGAGGGGGTCCAGGCAATTCTTCTGGAAATACATCAAGAAATTCCCGAACAACGTTGAGATCAGACAATGATATGGTTGATGGCTCAACCTCTAAAATGCTAGCAAGATAGGCTTCTCGCTCTTTGAAGATCATGCGATGTGCCTTCATGGTAGAAATAATGCACCGCTCAGAGACGGCACCATGCCCTTTAATAACGATCCCAAGAAACTGATGGCTTGCAACGATCACCCTTTTCTTGCATCAATCAATAATACAATGATATCGAGAAAGCCAATCCATCCCAAGGATAATATCAAAATCTGTCATCTTCATGATGATGAGGTCACTAGGTAGCTCATGACCCTCAAATATCAATGGGGCATCTTGAATATACTCCAATGCTTTTACATTTCCTCCAGTAGGTGTGATAACCATTAAATAATATCTAAAAGTTTTCGTTTGGCATCCATGCTTTTTACTAGTGCATCAGAAATAAAGCTATGTGTAGCAACAGTATCAAAAAGAATCTTCCCATGCAAATTAGCAATAAGAAGAGTACCTTCGATGACCTTGTCTTCCTTAGCAGTATTATCTCCAGTGGTGAGAGCATATACTCGTGCAGAAACCTTTGGCCTTTGATCTTGTCCTTGAGCTGCGGGCTGCTTCCTAAGCTTCGGACAATCACGAACAAAGTATCCTTTCTCTTCACAGTTCAGACACTGGCCATTCTTGAGATAGCATTCTCTAGGATGAAAACAGTGACAGAAACCCAGTAACAGCTGACTCCCTTATAGGTCGCGTAACCTTTGCTACTTGTCTGAAAATTCACACTTAAAATCAACCAGACTAATCGGACTCGGTTTCGGGTCCTTCACCGTGTTGAGTGTGAACTCAGGGTTTGCTCTTGCGTTTGTCTTTGTGTCTGTCCGTGTGTGCTATCCTATGTAATTGTACATTTTCTACCTCATTCTGCTTACATTCATCCTTTTCTCATCAAGATGTCGAGATATTGGTCCCCATACTCTATGACCTCTGGTCATTCCTCCTCGACCATATATCATTCATCTTCACCTTCTCCTTCTTCCATATATCCTCTACCATCCATGGGAGACCCTTACCCGTGGTCGGTTCCACCTCAACCCGATTATGAAGTCAGAACTTCGACTAACTTCTCCACTTCTTCGCATTTCTCACCTACTCCATATTCTAACACTCTGGATCCACTTCCACCTTGGGCTGACTATCCTTACTCTCGAGAGATTGCAGGAATCGAAGAATCGAATGAAGAGCAAGCCACTGCTGAGACAGATGATTGGCAAAATTATATGCCCCCATATACTTCATTCTCACCTCAAGTAGGGACCATACAACAATTTACATATACACATCCCGACTTGACCTTAGGGCATAACTTGGTCGATCAAACAACCCAAGTAGAGAGGCCTGAACATCATGATTTCCCAGACTTGATTGTCTTTAGTGATCAAGCTTCCATTAACCAGCCTTCATTCGGAGAGCATATACATTCACAAGATTGGACTCATGAGCTAGACTTATCAGTCCCTATTTCATCAAATGAGACTCTGACCAATATCTGCCATTCGGATGGTCCATACTCGACTCAGCATTACATGCCAGATTCTAGGTATGTTGAGTATGAGCACCCAAAATCTCAACAGTATCCTCCACTTGAGCAGAACTCTCCCATGATTTGTCATGAGAATTTTATGGAGGATGACATCTCTAGACTTATTAAGAAAAATGAATAATTTGGTAACGAGTTGAGAGATGTCATGGAAATATTACACTCAATTTCTGTCAGCTTGGGTATAAAAGTGAGAAAAGAAAAGATATGAGTAGTTTTGAGGTTGAAAACCGAGCGAGCATCAATGAACCCGCATCGTTTGTACAGCTGGAGTCCATTCTATCTCCCTCTTACCACTTACCCTCCAATCCAGAGTCTGATCATTCATCCACGAAAAACACCTAAAAATTTGAAAAATAAAAAAAATCCATAAAATTGAAAATGAAAAAGATCTAAAAAAATTGGATCTTGTCATAAGGGAAGCACTCGATGAAGAATTGATTTTTAATCTTCCTTTAATAAAGGCCATAGATCACTTCCCCGACCTCAAGAGATTTGTAAAGAGTAAAACGATGCCCAAGAGGTCGGGTAATAAGAGAACAAGGACTGAAAGACACATAGTGTCTATGGCCACCTCCTTGGTGATGGGGAGAAAGACCAAGAGCCGCAGAGTGAAGTGGTTGCCCCGAGTGGAATGTGAAATCAAAGACAGTATCTTTACCCATGCGAGAATCGATGATGACTCACCGATAAATATCCTCTCGACCTCTGTGTTTGACAAGCTCAAACTCAGGCCAATTAGAAAGACAAGAGAGATCGTTCAGTTGGCTTATCGATCCATAAAACGGTCTAGAGGAAATATTTCAGTCATCGTTACTTTCCAAGGTGCTCTACTCCAGGTGGGCTTCACGACCATTGACATCGAGCACCAAGGAGAGTTCACCCAGTCTCCGATTATTCTCGGGAAGCCATTCTTAGCCTCAGCTAAGGCGAATATAGACTGCGAGACTCGGGAGATCGATTTTTCAGCATTGGGAGCACTCTGACCTCATCCAATCTTTGATACACTTTACTCTAAGGTGAACCGTACATCCGCTGACAGTCGTGACCATCGAAAGGTAGATGAGTCCCACCTCTCTACTACACATGAGAGACCGATTATCCAGACGACCGTTGGTTCTGAGACTCCCCACACCTCCACTTCATCAATTACTTCCACCACCACCGTGGCAGCTTCTAAGGAGGAATCACGACCAGAAGCTATCATCAAGTCGGACATGACCTTTGTTGATCGCCTTGACCATTTTGAGGATCTGACACAAGAGTCCAATAATGCCAAGCCAACTGTGACCACTAGAACCTTCCCGAGACATGTGCTGACCCTTCAGGAATATTACATTCTATATGGTGACTCGTCTGATAAGGAACCCATGGTCAGCACCACACCACGTCCCGGACCCTCAAAGAAAACAACCAAGACTAAATTGACTCCACCTAAAAACACGGTTGTTCCCTCTGCTAGTTGGCTATCTGGTGAGAGGAAGTCGAGAATTGATTCCTCGAGGTGTTCCCCCGAACCTCTCCAGGCGTATCGCTCTCATCTCCCTCTCAATGATTCAGGTTCTAGAAAACCAACTAAGAAAGTTTTCTTCAACACACCGGAGAAGGAATTTTCTGAGGAGTCCTCATCTGGTCCGGATAAGGTGATTTATATGAGTGAGCTCAGTTCGGCTGTTCTCAAGCCTTATCTAAGCAAGAAGCCGTGTGTCGACCCGTGTTGGACGATTCCTACACCTCACTATTATTCATCTGAGGACGATTCCTACAGAGACACATACGTATATTATCCACCTCCTCGCGTCCGCAAGAAGGTTCGTCACAAATCTTCTTAATCCTTGTATATTCTCAGTCTTCCTTGTACATACTTTCTCTCCCTCCCTTCCCAATGATTCGAATCACTCGCCCCAGCTCCATATCATTTCATATTATGACTATACTTAGGATAACCAGATCCCAAGTATAGGGGAGAGAGTGACCCACATCTATTCACTGTACTTCCTTCAGATCACATCGGTTCTCATACTCACTCATGTCCTATACTTCGGTTTACTAGAGCTTAAGTATTGGGGGGATGATGAAGCCACATTTCATCATCTTTATTCTATCATTTTGGCCTCAAAAACCCTAGTAAACGCGTGTAAATAGGCTTAATATAGGCATTTTAGCATTCATGCATGTGTATGTAAATATTATATAAAATGCGGTTTTTAAAGCCAAAATTATAGAATAAAGAAAAGAAAAGAAAAAGAATAAAATATTGTAAATATTTTATTATCCCAAAACCTCGAGA